>VCCN01003262.1:2901697-2923293 GCA_006491835.1 Architeuthis dux
TTCAATATTAATGACCCTTCTCAAAACTATAGAAAAAGGAATATTTGTTCTTTTTTAAAATCAATTCTCTTTTTTTTGTCAAAGCCCAAACATTTTACTGTTGTGCACCAAATGTAGTTTTCAAAAAGATTATGAGTCTTCATAATTTTAAATCCAAATAGAAAGGCGTTCGAAAGATGATTCATATGACTTTCAAGATGTCGTTGGCATTCACTAAAAAAGGCCCTAGATATTATGTAAATATGTTTGTTATGATGTGTGCTTGTATATACAAATTGTATACTTTTTTTCACACTAAAATAAAATGTTCTAAAATGTTTTTAAAATGTTATTGCTAAAAAAAACAAAAAAAAAAACAAACATGGATACAGCTTCATCCCACAAAAATGTGCCTAATTCATAACTTAATATCAGTTGAATGGAGTCGTATTATAGTTATGCAAAATAAATAAAAATCACAAGCTTATTGATCCACCGTTGTCTACCAATATTCATTACATATTCTTTTTTTTAGTGCCAGCTTTTTTAGTTACATTTAAGCATTTGCTCTCAGGGCTATGGTGATGGTGTCAGGATTCAACTTTCCGTTTGTTTCTTTTTAATCCTTTCCACTCATCTATCATAATCAAAAGTAAGAAAGCTAGAATGTCTGGAAAGCTGAGCATTTCTGAAACAAATATTCCAGAAAAGGTTAACTTCTTTTAGGAGGCTCGGCTTCTAATCAGCCGAAAATAGACTGTCACCTAATGAAGGCAATCAAGGCAATTATTTGGGGGTTTTACAAAATATAACCTTCTCTCTTTCCATATACAGAGCCATGCACAAGGAGTTGATTAAATTTAAGGCTAATTAATCTATTTCCAGCAAATGGGGGTTACTTGGCAAACACTGAGTGTTAAAATCAATGAGCCGTGCTGTGTCTTTTTCTTCTGGCAACAATGCGTCCAGAATCCTTTTCTTTCTCTGGGATTTCTTTTTGCTCAATTTAATGCTTGTTTTCATAAATGATTAAACAAAAAGATAATTGTTAAGTAAGTATCATGAGTTATTGCCCCTTGGAATTATTTGGATGATGTGTAAATCAGCTTCTGCTAATCCATGAAGTCTTTGTGGCTGATTGGTAAAAGCAGCTAGGCGTAAACTAGTATCCCTCTGGCAATGAGGATGTGAGTTTGATTCTCATCAAAGGCTTACTCTTTATTTCCGATTGCGCTCTTATTTGTTCCTATAGAAACAGTGGTCCGAATTAATAAGTTGTATAAACACAACTAGAATTAGGATGAAGGTAAAAACTAGTCAAATTTAATAAAAAGTGGTGTGTTACAATACTTCATCCAATAAGTTGTATAAAAACAACTAAAATTAGGATGAAGGTAAAAACTAGTCAAATTAAATAAGAGATGTTTGTTTTACTTCATTTCATCCTCAATTATCAAGGGGTTATATATCTTATATTAGCCATGATATTATCAGAACTTAAAGAAAAAATGTTGTAATATACTTTGTACATAGATTTGCCTTCTGCTCATGCATTGTTATAGTTAGAATGCACATGTATACATTTCTTGCAATCTTGATATCAAACATAACATTTTTAAAAATGCCAGTTCAAAGTTTGGTTTAGCCATATTTATAATAGTTTTTTTGAATAGTTTGATAGGAATACAAGGTATTGAAGATAACTTTTTTTTAAAAATTGAACATTGAGTCTTTTGTAGCTTACATATTCAATATCTGATTTACATATTTATGAAAGTACTTTAAAGGATCATATAGATATATTGAAATGTGTCAAAACAAATAGAGAACTGTTTTTATTTATTGGCATTTCTTTTTATCATGAATTTGTTGCTTTTGATTGAAGGCATTTGAATAATGATACAGAAGTGCATCCATCTACATTTAAGTGATGCATCTGTTTGCCCCTGTCACAGAGCTTATCATGTATCTACACGTGGCCCCATGTTTGGTTTCTGGCAATTGCCTTCAAGCAAGAGTTTCTGTCAAAAACGTTTGCCATCAGGCCTTTGATGAAACAAATTTTCTTTTCAAACATCCAGTATATCAAGGGGTTCCATATCCAAGATAAAAAAAAAAGATCTACGTAGGAACAGAATGGAACTACAGATATCTCCTGCTTTTCTAAAAAAAACACATTTCGCTTTTATAAAAAACGAAAAATAGAGTTCAGCATTTGTTTTGCAGTTAGCTGTTATTGAGGCAGCATGTACCCTCTTCTTCTCTTTTATATACCCCAGTCTCCTGTACCTCCTACCACCCCATCTTCTGACAACTCAATCTAACATACCATCTGTAAAATAATAAGTGATACTGACAAACGATAGTAACAGTTTATTTTGAACTGCTTTTCTTCACAACCTGGTTTTCCACTGGTAATCATAAAAAGCCGCTCCATGCTCGGTCACATGTTCACCAGAATTAGGGAGAGCCCCCTATGTAAGGGCCATAACTCTGTACAGAGAACATTTGTTAGTAACACCATTTTCCGAGTCGGGAACGCTCAAAAGTTTTTCCCATATAAATTAATGGTAATTGCTTCTTCACTTTATGCCATTTCAGCTTACAAAAGGTTTTTATGCTCCTAATTTGTATATTGGGGCGGAAACCTGTATTTCTGTTTATAACTCTCTTTTATTTATTATGTTTCAAAGAAAACCTTATTAAATGTCTTGACTAAACAAGTAGATTCTCATATGGAAAAACAAGAACAAAAATGGCCCATTTTTCTAATGTGGCTGTTTATTTGTCCTTATATTTCTGTTTCTATTCCAATTTCTAATTCTGAAGAAAGATGCTGTCCTAGAATCGAAATAATTCAGTTCTTTTATCTCATGCCTTTACTTTTTCCCTTTAATTAATTCCATTATTTATTCATATTTGTCGTTCCAACTCATCTTTCAATTTTCATCTGACATTTTTCCTTTTACAACTTTGCTGAGGGATTTTTGTTTTGTTCTTTCTTTATGGCATTCATTTCATTGGATTGGTTAGGCCATATTTCTTTCATTTTAATGGCTCTAATGCAAAATCCCTCACATGGTCATTGTTACTGAGAACATGGTTCAGTCCAATAATAAATTTATGACGTTCTTTCGATGTCTATCTATGGATTTGTAGTGAATCAAAGAAAACAGATGTCTTTTTCGATTTTCTAAGAAAACCAGGTTTTTTTTAACAGATGTAATCAAAATGTGATTATGTATTTGCTTATTAGAAACCAACAACCAAAACTGTCAAAATAGGTTGCTTCAGTTTTTGAGTTGGCTGGCTGGCTATTTTTGTATGTACGATGCGTACAGGCAACACCAATGGTGCTAGAGGGCTGAAAATGACAACATTTACTCATTATTATGACTAGAAAAAACGTTTTTTTGTTCTATTAAAATCCCCCCCCCAAATAGGTTTTTAGTGGGCGGGGGTGTTCCATTTACAATGTAGGTTTATGCTAAATTGATCCCTTAGTTTGTGTCAGCTTGTTTTTTTTAAAAATTCAAACTCTTTTAGTGATCACTGCCCAACAAAAGACGGGAGAAGTAACTTATTCATTGATCACCATTTTTTCCAATTTTTTAATCACCCCCAACACGGCATGCTGCTAAAAGACATTGGCTGCATGGCGGTTTCTATTGAATGACTAACCAGACTTGCTTATCTCTTATTTACTTGGAAATTTGTTGCAACCAGCTGCAAGAACGGTCCACACATGTGGATCCTGACCAGTTGCTGCACCCATATCCATCCTCTGCACATTGCGGTGCCGTACCTGCAGTCACCAATATCCATGGAAGGTTTCGGCCCTACACAACCCTATTGCCCTTATTTGATTGTGCAGGTTTTTCTCTCAGCAATATCCTCTATCATTGAATTTGAAGTATAGAAAGAGAAGCAATCCGTCGGATCTGACAGCTTAGTCCATCACATCTTTGCACTACAGTTTAATCTAATGTTAATGTGGCAACTTGGTTTGGAATATGGATATCATTTATGAGCAACTCTGTCTTTTGGAAACTTGTTCATTTAATTTAAATTACAAGGAAGCGTGTCCATATTTTGTTTGCAAACTTATCTATTTGGTTGTTATCTGTTAGCGGAAATCTACTGAAGAAAGAAAGATTCTCAGATGATTTGGTTCTTTGGGTAATGGATGTAGAATTATGCAGCTTTCTGCAATTTTTCTTGACATAGCTAAGATCTAAGATCCCATTTCCTTTATTATTGGATGCTAATATTGGCTTTTAAGAATATCAGTAGTAAGTCTAGAAGCCTTATTCTTGATGGAGCTGACATTTTTTCCACTAAGTGTGTAGAGCAGCTGCAACATAAAAGGTCTGTTTTGCACTTAGTTATAATGACAGAGGAAGTTATGCGGGATGAAATTACTTGCAGGCTCTCAAGAGGAACAGATTTGGCAATATATATCGTATGAGGGCCTTTGGGACAATGAACATCTCATATGAATACGTACAGACTCTATGACTCGGAAATAGGAATGAAATTGCACTAAGGCTTGGAAAACAGCCATCATCTTGCTTTTGGTCCAGTGCAATTATGGATTTTGTCATCTCTCAATTATGGATATTGTCGTATATAAAAGCTTTAATGTTACTCTTCCTTTATAGTCAATACAAATGGATATTACAAACTTTTCTTTTTTTTGTGGTCACTGAAATACTGTATATGTCAGAGTATAAGACAATTTGTTTACAAGGGTATTTGGAGGACTACTGCTCACTGCAACTCATCCAAGCCCCATAACTGTCCATATGGAACTTTGGTAGAGGCCCCCTTGTCATAATACCAGCACATTGGACACAGTGCAATATTTGCATCATTTTTTTAATAAATTAAATGTTAGTCTTATATACTGGGATACAATATTGTCTTTTGTGAAATTCTTAAAAGTTAAAGACAATGCTATTTTTTTTTTCATTATCTATACAATTTTTTAAATGGGTAAGCTACAATTAAAACCATAAATAATGATTGTTGTAATTAACAGATATAAATTAGTGTATAGGCTGGACTATAAGATGAATGGTTTACAAGGGTATTTGTAGGACTACCGCTGATTACAACTCATCCAAACCCTATGACTATCCATATCGGGGATTGGTAGTTGACCCCTAGTCATAATACCAGTGCACTGGACGCAGTTTAATATTTGTATCGTTTTTAAAAAGATTAAATGCCCGTCTCACGTACTGCATATACTGTAAACTTTAAAAATGTATTTTTCTTGACAAAAGAATTAACTTTAAAGCTAGTGTATTGTCCTTTCAAATTTGTTTATTTTTCTAAGAAATCAAGCAAAAACAAATCACTCTAGTTGGCAATCCTCCAGTAGAGCAAGTTCAACCTTCGAAAACAAGAAAATCCCATTAATTTTAAAAAGAACGGTCTACAACCAATGCATCCTCCTGATAGTCACCTATAGAGCTGAAACATGGAATCTAACCAAAAGATTGGCTCTCAAACTGGGAACCATGCAACAGGAAAGAATCATGCTTAACTTCACATGGAGAGATCACAAGACAGCACATTATATTGGAAAACAAACAGGAGTTTGAGATATCATAGAAAACATTAGAAAACTCAAATGGCAATGGACTGGTCATGTTGCAAGAATGGCAGACAACAGCTGGACATCACTACTCACAACATGTATCCCCAGAGATCATATGCAAAACTGTGGCCGGCAAAAAATAAGATGGCATGACGAACTAGACAAGTTTAGAAAGTATAGACTCTGCGATACCCACGATAGAAAGGTCTGCCGAATCTAGGGCAAGGTCTATGTCCAACGATGGATGCTAAAAGGCTGATGATGTATATTCATGTATTTGCTATTCTGAATAATATAAAAGTTATCATTGACATGAGATTCAAATACTGATTTGAATGAAGATAGTTTAATGCCTCTTTGTGTTTTTCTTGTATTGCAATATCTGAATATAGCAATTTTGATGACCCACGGCAAACGGAAAAGAGATAAGATAAGTGTCCAAATAAGGATATGGTTGGTGGGGTATCAAAGAAATTTACTTTTGAGTTCAGTCACTTTTTAATAAAACCTCTGATGAAAATGATAGGATATAAACATTTATTTACATTATTAATAGCTTTGAAGTAGTGAACTATATAAATGAATATAGATTTTTACCAAATGCATTATAGCCTCTAGCACGTACACACACACATATAGATAGTCTAGAAAGCTTTGTAGCTTCAAACACTACAGATGTTACTAAAAAAATAATATTTTTTCTCTTTTTAATATAGAAGTTTCATATTTATATAAGTTTATATTCTTAAAACTTCAGGGTGTTACTACGAAAAATGTTTTTTTAAACTAAACATCTTTCCTACAGAAATGTTTTTATGTTCTGTTTTATTCATTTATTTCATTGTCATGTAAGTCAATTTTTCACTAATAACTGTTAATGAGAGATGTTTAGATGGATTTATGTTTTACACAGAATTAGATCTTATATTATAAATATAATTATTTTCTTTTGGGATCATCGGTTGTTGCCATGGAACTGTTTCAAGACAAAAAGGCTCATACAAAGTTTAAACTCTGTTTCACTATCAGAGTAGATTAGTTTCTTTTCTAAAAATATTCATCTCACAGAAATTCAAATATATCGGTGAATTTATTTTCACGGGTAATAATTAGTTAAGAAATATTCTAAGTGTGAATGTGTTTATTTCTACTTAAATCGGTTTTGCATTGATCAACAATTGCTTTAATAACACATACTTTGTTCAAGTGTTGCTTTCTAAACTTGACAGAGTGAAAAGAACTAACCTTGTATTATGAATTAAGCTTTTATTCTGAAGGGAGCTGAACTTAAATTGCGATTTTTGCGCTTCCAGAATCAAAACACCTTTCTTTAAATTTGCAAAGATTGAACTGTCCTTGATAAATGATTGGATCATGAAATTCCATTTTTATCGCTTCATCTGGAAGAGTTAATACTAAAGAAAGAAAATGATTTGGAAAGGCGGGAAGTAAGAGGAGAAAATTAATACGAGAAGGTAGCGGCCATTTCCGAAAATCCCGTTCTGAATGAGGTTGTGAAGGAATGATGCAGAAAGCCCATTTGCTTCTTATCATCCCCATCGGCTAATAATCGTGATGACGTTGAGCTAAAGCAATAACAAACACTGGTCGTTGCCTTCAGGAGAAAGCAACAGGAATTCCTCGCCTCTTTGTCACATCCTGGTAGAACGTGCTGTTATGACAAGATGTTTTTTTTGTGAAGCCTTCATAATTGAGGCTAGGATTAAGGCAGGAAACTGTTATTATGAATGAAGGCACCATCAAAAGAAAGCAATTTTCATGGCTGCAATTGAGTGAAGAGGGGGGCAGCTTGTCATTGAATTCAGTTTTCAGTTTGCTTGGGGAATGTGGCTCTTTTTGAATTCTTTTTTGGTCTTAAAAATGTTAGTGACAGCACAAAATGTCACTTATTCTTGTTATCTGTGCCATGAAGACATCACATGTTAAATCTGAATAATTTTTAAAATATATTTATTAATTTTATAGAAAGTAATATTTTCATAGTTAACCCCATAAGAACGCGGACCCATTTCTACTTGAAGGAAAATTATGTGGGATATAAAACAGATCAAATGGACCACTTTTTTTTTTAATATCAATTTGTTCAAGAAATCTGGTCAGATTAGGTTAAATGTAATACTGGACATGTTATTAAAGCATTAGAATTGTTAAATGAGTTAAAACTTACCTTTTAGTGACAAAAACTAGCTTTTTAAAAAGGTGCTATTTCTCTTCCACGTGTGACTCTTTTTAAAATAGAATTCTAGGTAGGCAAATTGACTCACAGTTATGTGACTGCACCAGGATGTTCAGTACATGTCACTTAGTACAGTTCATGAATTAAAATCAAGGATAAAATTGTATAACGGATTGTGCAGATCATTTAAATTGTATACGCCACCGGTGTCACGTGTTAGTAGATCCTTTATACTTTCCAATGCTACTGACTCACCAAATTTGCCTCGAGTTTGCAATAATGAAGATGTTAAGTAAGTATCATGAGTTATTCCCCTTAGGCAGAAGAGTTCTTATCCACTTCCACTAAGGGGTGCTGTTTTACATTCTGGTCAACGAGCAGCCATTTGCATTGTGTTATTAGTAGATCGGAGAGCTGGAGAAGCCATGTGTGTGTATCGTGACTGCGGGCATTGTTTGAATGAAGGACCTGTAAGTACCTCTTCTTTGTGCATTTTTAATCTGTTAATATCTGTCATTAATCCAAGCTTACAGAAGATATTTTACAAAATACTTCATTAAAATTTGTAACTGTACAGTAACAGTATATTAATTATATTTACTCCTTTAGCATGTTATATTTTTCAGTTGTAACTCTAGATATTCAGTTGTTGTGCCTTGCTGCTGATGTTTTGAGTTCTAAACGCTACAATGGACATACCTGTAGATACTAAATCAAGAACTGGAAGACCATCAGATATTTCTGCAGAAAAATTAAAAATGTAATATACCCAGCAGTTCATTGCAAAACAGTCAGAGTAAAGCTGTTCTGTGACAGAGAATAAGAACCACAGAAATTCCAGAAGTGGTTTGCTTTCTATCAATTTCAGGAAGCCATTCTCGTGAAATGCATTCTTATAAAACAAGCTTGAAAGTCAGACCATAGATACACTATTTAATCATTAGTTCAGTTAAATGTTAAAAAAAATAAACACTGCAATATGAGATATGTTAAAAAAAATGTGTTAGCTTCTTCTTAAAAAACGAATGCAACCTTATGTCACAGTTTGATTTCAAGAATTGATTTTTAAAAAAAGAACAAACAAATATTCTTTTATTACGACATTAAAAAGTTACGTTTGATATTTGTGGAGATGGTGTAAGACGTTCGAAAAATGAATCTTGAGCAACACCAGATATTTATGTTTCATCAGATTCATAAAAGGAGTGGGAGGAAATGCTTCGTGGAGATGGTGTGAGGTGTTCGATATGTCGACTTGTCAGATAGTCAGTCAGTGATGGTGATCACTACTCGAGAAGCTTAAGTGCATCTAAAAATTGGGATTGTAATATATTTTCTTTTCCTCTTCCACTTGTACTTGAGGTGTCTTGGAGAGGTGGAGACGACACGTTTAACTAACATGACTCTTCATAAAACTGATTGATTTGATGGATTGAACCATCTGATTTCCTCACTCTCTGCACCAAATTCATTGATGATGGCGGGTATGGCTACAACGGTGGCTGACCAATCGTATCCACGAGCGGCATTGATGCTGGCATTTCGAGCAGATGAATTCATCACCCATCTGAGATTCATCTTGAGTGTTGACAGATCTTTTGTCCCTCTGAATGATTTAGCCTCTCCCAAATGTCAGTGGATGAAGGATCAACAGTGAATGCTAGAAGATGTTGCAGGAAGAAAAACCTAAATAATGAAATAAAAGCGAAACTGTTGAGCGGGGGGGCCCTTACACACCTCTCATTCAAATAAATAATACTTAAATAAACAAATAGTAACATTTTGATTACATCTGTTATAAACCATTGTTCCAAAACTAAGTAGGACTCAACACTCTTTCTCATAGACCTTTTATACCCATTGGTTATCTTGGATTTTACTAAACTTCCTTCTTAGTAGAAGGACTTTCATTCGGATTGATTGAAATGTTGATGTTAGCTTGGTTTAATGACAGATATTAACAGATTAAAAATGCAACAAAAGATTAAGTACTTACAGAGAACCTTTATTCATATATTCACCATACACACACGTGTGTCCTGGAGCTCTCTCAACTCAACTCTCTCAACTCTCAACTAACAACACAATACAATAATGGCTGCTCGTTGACCATTAAGTAAAACAGCACCCCCTAGCAGAAGTGGACAGGAACTCTTCTGCCTAAGGGGAATAACTCATGATACTTAACAGTTGAGTTTTCCTTTTATTTACATAAGTTGTGACTTCGACTATTGATAGCTTAATGTTTGAAATAAACTCGAATAGTTAGTGGTCAACTGCTCAAATCGTGCTTCTTTTCTTCAAATACGGATAAGCTTTTGCAGTAAAAAGAATTATACAAGAGTAATAGACAGACTACTGTTTATAAACTGAAATTATTTTGTTGGAAGGGCATTAGAGTAAAGATCTAAAGATTCTTAGTTCAATCCTGGATTTTAACATTGTATTTCATGTGAATGATATTAGGTTTGTCTGTTGATTCTTTCAATGGACATGATGCATTTTAGTATTTAAAGTAATCCATACTTTTTGCCATCAGCCAAAATAGCTTAGTTGAGAGAGCTTTAGGTTGAAGATTTAAAGGTTCTCGGTTCAATCCAGTGTTTCTGCATCAATTTTTTATATGTGATATTTTAGTAGCCATGTTCGAAACCTCTTTTCTAGTACAGTAGTTATCATTGCTGCTTCAAGTTCATAGTGACCAGCACTCATCGACCAAATTTGTTTCAGACAAAAAAAGAAATGTCTTCTATTTTGGTGTGAGCTTCCTGATTAACATGAGGAAGAAGAAAAACTGTAAATCCTTTCATACATGGTCTTTTGCAAATATAAACTTATGTTATAATATACTAGAAAAATCCTGGAGCCATGATCATAGTCAAGTTTTGAAATATGCTAAATACTCTTCTTGATGAAAATGATTGTTTGTTGCAATTTCCACAATACTATACAAGATTAAAAGACAACCATGACTACGTCTAACTTTTGCAAAGTCCGCTGATGCCATAATTTCTGTAGATTCAGGGTTGGCAGCTGCCTGATTTGAGAAAGGATTGGAATCCCATCACTTCTGGATTGATGAAGCAATAACATTCTGATTTATAGCCTTTCTGGCTTTTCTTTCTTTGTTAAATCTTGATGGTTCAATCTCTTGTCTCTGCCTATGAATGATGGTCTTTCTCCTCTCTCGGCTTTTGTTCAGATAATATGCTGCCAGTCATTGTTGATTAAACCGGGGTTTGAAGCCATAGAAGATGGCAGCAATTTAAATATAATAGCATATCTTGTTTATTTATATCCCCAGTGCATGCCTAATGTTTGCTCAACTCCTGGACTCTGCACATGGCTCCTCATCTCTTCCAACTGCTACTGTTCAATCAAATTGGCATGCATTTCCAATATACGACACCTGCCAGAAGCTTCTTATTACTGCCCAACTTCATTTCTTTCCTATTTAAGAAATATCAGCCTCTTTTAGTTTGTATTTCTTACTTGGAAGCAGCTTGGCTCACAGCTGCCTTAATGTTTGAATTTACTATGTGCTCTCTTTAAAAAAAGCTAGAAAAAAAAGAAATGACACTCATGATGATTTTAGATGTACATCTTTAACCTTTAACACTCTGTAGGTAGGGGATTTTGTTTGCCAAGCAAAAGGTTTGTCCAGCCACTGCAGGCGACTCCAATCACCAAACGATAGTGTGTTCGAATTGTGAGGTTGTGTTATGTCAATTTCAGTCATACATGAATAGACACGCAAGTTACAGGCTTTCAAAGTTACTAAATGCAAAAAATCTTGGTGCCCTTGAAAAAGAATGCAGAGTGCTAAAAGTTAAGATTTCAAAGTTGCTGTAGGGAATCTTTGGCAGAACTAGACAGTATATTTTTTATACAACTTTGATATTGTAGATTTTTAAAATATGTAAATTTCTTTACCACCGGTAAGAAAAAAGCGTACCTGCACAATGTGTTAATATAATTGTAAAAACACTGATCAAGAATAAAATATTATTGTTCAGTGTTTTTAAAGTTTTTATAGAAAATAGACAAAATAGCGTTTCTTGTTTATTTATATCCTCAGTGCATGCCTTTATAGAAAATAGATATTAATTCAGTTTCACAAAATAGCTATTTTTAGTGGCATGTACCCACATGTAATTAACTTTGTAAAATAAGATTGTTCAATTTTGCCACTGTCCGAACTGTAGCTATAAAAAGAAATGCAGACTGAAATACCTACTTTTTTTTTTACTCCAACCACCTAACGTGGAGAACTAACCCCCACAGGTTTATGAGATTAAAAAGAATCTTCTGATGAAATTTATATTCTTTTTCATGTCTTGCGACATTAGTCTTTATTGATCATCTGCCTATTAATTATGTGCTCATGAACATTTGATCTTTGATCATTTTTTAAGTCCATTGCGACGATAAAACTTTCATACCTTAAACAAATGACTTATTGTGAGATTACATTTCTTTCTAGAACATTCGTCCTTGAATTCTGTAGGACTTTGTATAAATATGTTATTCATTTTTTCTTACCAATTAATTGTTTGATAAATCCTACAATATAGTTTAATATACTTTGTATTATTGCAAAAGAAATATTTATTCAGAAATTCTCAGTATTAATTCTGTTTCTGATTAATATATCAGTATTGCCTTGTATTTCTTTGTAAGTGAGTTTGCGATGATGAAATTATTGCTTTTATATTCTGTGTCTTTAATACTTCATAAGTATTCCATTGCTTCAATTAATTTTCATGACTCAATCTTTTGTTATTAAATATTCTTTTTGTTCAATATATGAATATTGTTCCGTGTGTGTTCTTTCTTGGTTTGTTCCCGCTGTCTTTCTCTTGTAAATAAGTGAATCAAAGAGATATTCAAAAGACAGTGGAAGGGAGAAAACTCAAACCTTTTTATTTAAGGACTTTTAATTGTGACCTTTTTGAACTACAAACAAACATTGATATAAAGCAACATTTTATTTTGAGTTCAAGAACTCAATTTACACGAACGTGCCATTACACACCACAACATTTGTTAAAATAACAACATGATTAATCTTCATTCTACAAAGGGAAGAATGATCTATTATTATGTTTTGTTTGAGAACTACTGTTTTTCCTCACTTACTTGTGGCTCTTTCATCTCTAATGAAAATCATTCGCTATCCAAAATGTCTATTAAAAATTTATATTCATTTTCAGAAAAAAATCTTAAAAAACTTTTTTTAATCTTCTTTCATGTTAGAATACAAAATATACTGTCATTAGTTTTCATCTAATTTAATTTCATCCTTCAAAACTTATTTTATATTTAGCATATTGTTACAAAATAAAGAGCAGAGGTTATTTATTAAAGTATGATTTATATGAACAATGATGAGCAAACCAAGCTGTTAAGTATCATGAGTTATTCCCCTTAGGCAGAAGAGTTCTTATCCACTTCCGGTAAGGGGCGCTGTTTTACATTCTCGTCAACGAGCAGCCATATTGTTTTGGTTATTGGTAGATAAGAGAGATTGAGAACACGTGTGTGTGTCGTGACCGTGGTCATTTTATGAATAAAAGACCTGTAAGTACATCTGTTTGCATTTTTAATCTGTTAATATCTGTCATTAAACCAACCTTACAGAAGCTATGGAAACATCCTGAATCTTTATGATATCTTATTCTAAAAATTCAGACATGATTGATCATATTGTTAAAATGCAATTCATAAATATCAAGAACAATTTCTCAAGATTTTGAGCCATAATTTAAGTCAGAAATTGAAGTGAGTATTGATTTCTAGGAGGTGGCTAGGCTGTTTACATTCAATTCACAGTAATGCCCTTGGAAAAGGCAGGAATCTCTTCTCCCCTCAACTATGGGTAAAATAGACTGGGCTCTCGAACTTTGGGAGGCAAACAGTCTAGAAGGACAACTTAAATCAATAGCTGTAGTCCCCAAGGCAGTCCGATGCTGTCTTCAGCCTCTTTCTGGTGCCAAACTATATCGGCCCTTGGCCTTCCCTTGGCCAACATCAGTGCATGGAGAATGGAGACTTGCTGCATTGGCAACCGCCTATTTTCCATATAACATTGCTCGGGCTTGACCCTGGAGAGATTGAAAGTAAGACTTTCCAGCGCTGATCCATAGTCTTGCAAGACTGATGAATGCCACCACCATTGATTTCTAAATTTATTTATTTTAAAGAGGGGAAAAGTGGCATGTATAGGAATTACAATATCTTATCCACTTGTTTTTCTCTGGTGCTGCATTGAAGACTGCCAGATTTTTGTTTCAAGATCCTCTTCCCATTTACATGTCAGCTCACTTTGTGGAATGCAATTTGAATAATTTTTTCTCTAAAAAATCAGCTAAGAGAGCGTGATGATATTTAAATGAGATGCTTGAGATGACAACATTAAAAACATTTCTGTTCTTCAAAGAGAACACTTGAGCCACCCTAATTATATTTAAAGCCACTGTGATTACATTGAACATCCTTTTAACTTGGCTCAAATCTTTTTGTTATCATTTTACTAAAAAATCATGTCTTTTAGAATCCTGATATTTCTCTTGTGATCTTTCGGCTTGAGCCCAGGCAACTGGGCAAGTAACTCCTTGTGCTTTGATATTTTTGACAGCATTTAATGAATTGTCTTTGATTCATACTTGAAGAGGGCTCAAGAGACCTGAATCTTTATAGCTTTTATAATTCTGCACAATTGATCTGGCCTGATGGATGAAGATCGCTTTTGAGGATTAAAAAAATAAATAGTTTTTAATCTTCTGCAGCTAAGAAGTACTTTAATGCACAGATGGAGAAGATTAACTTGTCATTGACGTGATGCTGAGTGTCCGAACAGGTTATGGCATGGAAAATGGAATTGGCTTCAATGTCCAGCTGTGACAGTTTGCATTCACTTTGCACTAACACCCTTGGTAAAGGCATGAATCCAGTTCTTCTCTCCCAGCTGTAGGTAAATAGTAGGGCAGACTGAGCTCTCTAGCCATGATAGGCAACCAGTCTAGGAGAAGCACAACTCTGCTTCCAAAATCAGCCTGAAGAGGGATGGGCTCCATCAGGTTATCTTGCCGTGACACACTCATGATGAAATCATCTTTGGTACCCCAATGATCCTACACTGGGTTATGGGATTTAAATTTTTTTAAATATGGTAATTAAAGATTAAATGATGATAGCTAATTTATCTTCCTTGGATCTCAACAGAATTATTTGTACTCAAAGATTAAAAGAATATATTCTTTTTTTTTTATATATAACTAGTTATCTATTATAAGATTTATACCAAGATAGACCATCTGGAACTACTTATCAAACTAGTGTCCAACTGGTTATAAAAAGGACTAGCATTCCAAGGGAAATTATGAAGCACTGCCATCCAATATGCTATGTTGGGAATGATCAATTAAAAAGTTGGAAAAAGGAGCGATGAATGAATAAGTTACTTCTCTCGCCTTTTGTTGGGCTGTGATCACTAAAAAAAAGGTTTGAATTTTCAAAAACAAGCGGGCAAAAACTAGTGACCAACTTAACATAAACTTACATTGCATATTGAACCCCCCTTTTGAAAAACCTATTATGGGGGGGGAATTTTAAAAAAAACTTCAAGTTTCTATTTTGAACGGCTCGAGCTGGGCGAAGTCCGGATACATAGATATGTATAAATGTCAGAACACATGAATAACCTAAACCCAGCAATAAACCAGTGTTGCGGGTAGCTGTGATTAGCAATACAAAAAGCAAATGAGGTAAAACTCACTAGCAACAGTCTGCAAGACTATGTTATCCTTTATAATTTCATTTCTTTACTTTTAGATGAAGACAGTTAAGATGTTGAAAATGGCTTAAATATCTGTAACTTGTATACCAGAAGACATACCAATACACAAGACGGAACTACGTTCATAAAAACGTTAATTTTAAAATTATGACATTTTAGAATTTTAATATTTATAATGTCTAGAACACAGAAATTGAAAATGTTTTTTCAATATTTTTCATTTTCATAGTTTATTGTTTTGACTACTATTTTCTTTTTAATAAGTAACTGTATAGTTCCTTCAGTCCATCTTACTAATAAAAAGTTTTAATTGGCAGTTTCTTATGAATACCATATATGCCGGACTGTAAGACGAATGGTTTACAAGGGTATTTGGAGGACTACCACTTACTGTAAATCATCCAAGACCAATAACTGCCCATATTGAGCTTCGGTAGACGGTCCTCTAGTCATAATACCAGTACATTGGACGCAGTGTAATATTTGCATAGTTTTTGTTTTTTAAATCAAATGCCCATCTTAAATACCTACATATACGGTACGTCACTGGTTGATGTATAATATCATCCCATTCATTATTTTATTCTTTTTAATGATTCTCAGTTTTGCTCATTAAATCTGTGTCAAACTTTATAAAGTTGTAATTTTTATAATTTCATCTGTTCATTGAACTCTGCAAGAATGAATACATAAAATTGCTCTGTTTTTGTTTTTTGGGGGTATTTTTTTTAGTGAGGGATCTTTTTTTGGAACTGTTAGTTTATTTTTTATGATTCAGTTACGAATGAATTTTTCATTATTTTTAATTAAATATGCCAATTAATGTGAATTCACAGTATTATGAAATCTTAGTCTGCACCTCCTACAACAATAAGACAATGGATTTCATCTTCAGCTCATTAACATATTTCTATAATGTGTCATTTCTTTTTCTTTGAGTCTGTTAAATTCAAATCATTTTTTTAATATTTGCTATGCTTCAAGTTAGTAATGCATTTTTATTTTCATGAAGGAATTCTTTCAAAAGAATTGTCATCATTAAATCATTCCTAAACATTAGTCAAGTGAATGATTTTGGAATTCGTCTGTATTCAAAAAAACAAAATTCTCTTATCCTTTATTATTTATTTTTATTAGATGAAGCATTGTCAACCATTATTATTAATTTTTGATTACATTTCTTTTTCAAATGGTTTGATGATGCTTAATATAACAAAAATAAAATAATAAAAGATAATTGCTTTACTGATACTACCAGTACATAAACAAAAACATGGCTGAGAGAGATCAGGAATGGAGATGAGGTTTAAGGGTTAGATTGGATCTTCAGCTAAGCCATAGATTTTGGGTACCTTTTGGCAGTAAGATCAGCTTGGTGTTTACCAGACTTCCCTAGGCAAAAGGGACATGAATTCGAGTCTCACCGAGAGCTTATTCTTTATTCCTGATCCACATTGTTTACTCATTGTCACAGATCGACAGCCTGAGTTAAGTTGTGATAGAAAGCAACTAAAAAAATTAAGATGATAGAAAATAATAGTCGAAAATTAATAATAATAATTTTCTTCTCTGTAAGTTTTTCTTTTTTCTTTCTTTCATTTTTTTCACTAAAGTTGATTGGAAAGTTTACAACCAAACTAAAACAAATACAGAGGTAGCCGCTTATTATAATCAGGGATAATGTTATCAAACAGTTATTATCAAAATCATTTGGTCTCAAATACTTTATTTAAAGTGATCACAATAAGTAGCTTCCTCTATATATTCTTAGCTTAACATTATCAGCCGATTATTGCTATCTAAAAGACCCTTGCCCTAAGTGATTCCAGTAAGTGTCTTCCTCTGTATAATCTAGAGGAATAATTGTGGATATTGGGGAATTGTCCAACAGCAGAAATGATTCTTCTCCTTAATCTTTCTAATCCAAGAATATTAAGTGATTATTTTCAAAATGCCAACACAATAACTAGAGAATGTTACGATGAGCTTCCAAGTATGACAAAGAGGTCCAATGTCATTTCTGCTGTTGAAGACCTCTTCAAACCAGATTTCAGTATCTCTGAAGTGAGTAAGCTTTAAGAAGGAAGTAAAGTAGAGTGAAAGCTAGTAAAAGTTTGGCACGGTCATCTAAAAAAACCCAACTGTATCCAACAAGCTAACAAACAGTTGGCTACTGTATTTTTTGTAAGGATTATTATGGTAGATATCAACAGATTTAAAATGTAACAAATGACGTACTCACAGATCCAATTTATTCACACTCATACGTATTTACAACGACTGCAGTCAACGGCACGTGCGTCTTCTCAATCTCTTAAAACCAATATGGCTTCCTCTTCATCCAGCACGTAAACAGTTGTCTTACCAGAAGTCGATAAGTGCTCTCCTGCCTAAGGGGAATAACTCAATACAGACAATGAGAATAGTTGGTTAACATTTTTTTCTTTGATACCATTGTGAGATGTGGGGATGATGTAGTGGTTATTGGTATGGAAAACGGGTTCAACTTTTTGCCAGGGCTGCTTACAGTAACTAATCACTAATACCTCTGGGAAAGGCATGGATCCACTTCTCCCTCAGCTATGGATAAATAGCAGGGCAGAATAATCTCTTAGTTGGACAGCCTTACAGGACTAAAGGGCTCCAACTCATCGTCTGCCCAGTGCCGCAATGCAGAAACTAAGTCAAGCACATTGCTGTAGCTATTTATATTGCTCTAAAGGAAATTGGGGAATGGATGCACACGTGCATCAGAGGCAATACGCAACATGCTACAAGAAACACACTTGTGTGTCATGTGGCAGTGCACATGTTAATCGGGCTGATGGATTGCTTTCATAGTAGATAGTTTTTACCAGTACAATCCATGGTATGCAACAATTGTAAATTATTGCTAAGGGCACATTTGATTCTCAATAGAAACATGCATTTTATCTATTTAGTTTGTAATAAGAAATTTATTAGTTCAATATTTGGACAGAACTGTGGCTCATCAGTTCTCTCCTTTACCAATGGATATCAGACTGCAAGTATATTAAAAACCGTCAACATAGGTTTCTTCAGTTTTCAAGTTGGTCTGCCTGGCTATGTATGTATCACGTGTACAGGCCGTACCAATGAAGCTAGGGGGCTGAAGATTTAAACATTTACTCCTTGTTATGTCTAGAAAAAAAAAAATTTCCCTTCCTAAATAGGTTTTTAGTGGGGGGTTCAATTTACAATGTAAGTTTATGCTAAATTGATCACTAGTTGTATCTGTTTGTTTTTTGAAAATTCAGACTTTTCTAGTGATCACTGCCAACAAAATGCGAGAGAATTAATTATTCATTGATCACCCCTTTTCCCAGTTGTTTTTAATTGATCATCCTTAATACAGTATGCTGCCAAATGATGTTGGTCATGTGATGGTTTCTATTGAGTGACTAACCAGACCTGTTATACTATTTGTTAATTATTACAAATAAGTCAAACCATTTATTGTAAAGGATTTTCACCCTTGTTTGAAATCGGTTTTCTTTCCTTTGGGGTTTTTAATATGGAGCCTACTCAACCAGCAACAGCAGAAGAACAAAAAACCAACAATTAGTTACTTAAAGCAATTCTTCTTTCTGAGTACTCCTTCTCATCATCGTTGACAAAGCCGACGGGCAGGTGAGATAAAAAAAAGTCTTCAGATCTTGTGATGGCCCTGACTGTCATGACTGCTTCTGACTCAGATATAACCTCAAACATCTAGACCATCTCTCTATCATTTGAACCAAGCATTCAAGTGTTTCTAATTTCATAGAAACATGTAGTTCGCCTTGCAGTACAGCCAGCCTGTAATATAACCGGTTCTTATTCAAACTCTTTACACTTTAGAAGACTTTCCTTCTGTAAATCTAGCCTTCTTTTCAAATACATTGAAATGTCATGTGTGTTCGATCAAAGCGATACTTAAACTGGAGTCCAGAAGCTCATACGAGGCAAACAAATAAAAAAGCAAAACGTCCCCAACTGATTGTGTTAAAGACAGATTTAGAATTGCACATATATTTTCTCTCTTTCCTCCAATTATTTCCTTGATTCTCACTCTTAAAGCTTCCTTGTGTAACTGTTTGCCAACAGATTGTCGAAAGAGACTTATTTGAAAAGCTTCTATTTTGATCTCAATACCAGTCTCATGAGTTTGAGGTTCAGTTTCTTAAAGTTGTTCCTAAATGTCAGTTTATTGAGTTTTCTTGAAGGTCAGTGAATCCCTTGATGTAAATTTAGATATAAATCTTTATAATACTGAAAGTCTGATTCTGTTTATCTGTATGTGACCTCTAAGTAGACCAAACAGCGCATTGTATCCAGATGTATTGAATTAAGGTACGTCTAAAACACGCTAACTTAAACTTAAAGAACGAAAAAACAAAAACAAACGGATGATTTGCAACTTAACAATAATAGTGTGGGGTCCACGTTGGCACTCACACCTATATTGTAATGACCGATTTGTCAAAGGAGATAACTATTAAATGCTTATTATAGAACAGTCTCCCCTATTTATCCATTTATTTGCAAATACATAAAAAAATCCTGATTCGTTCTGGTCATATCAGATTGAACTAATACCTTGGGGAAAGGCATGGACCCAACAGGTTGCAGGGTTATCTCTAGTTTCTTCTAAAATCATAGAATTATTTAATTCTCTTTCAGACTTAGATTACAACCCAAAGCTATTGCGACTAGTCTATGACTCTTTTGCTTTGCTGACGATTATAATAAATGTACAAATAAAAAAAGATATTATAAAATCCGTTAGCAAACTCAAATGGCAATGGGCAGGCTATGTTGCAAAAATGTCAGGCAACCGCTGTGCAAGGTTGGTTTAATGACATATTAACAGATTAAAAATGCAAGCAGAAGAGGTACTTACAGGTCCTTTATTCAAACAATGACAGTGGTCATGACACATACACGTGTGTTCTCGATCTCTCTGATCTACTAATAACAATAATAAAATGGTTGCTTGTTCACCAGAACATAAAACAGCGCCCCCTACCGGAAGTTGATAAGAACTCTCTTGCCTAAGGGGGAATAATTCAAAATACTTACTTAACATGCTGGACATGACGACTCATAACGTGGATCCCTAGAGATTATATGCAAAGTTGTGGCCAGCAGAAAATGGGATGGCGTGAAGACTTAGACAGGTTCCGGAGATATTGGTGCTACGATGCCCACGATCGAGAGTTCTGGTGAATCTTGGGGAAGGACTATGTCCAACGACGGACTGATGATGAGGTGGAAAATTGCCAGAACTGATAAGGGATAATTTAGGAAGAACCCAATAACACGTTAATGACATCATGTTACTTTGAATAATCATTGTCTTTAATCAATATGTATTATACTATTTACTTACATACATATTAACCAATTATTTCTTTGTAGACAACATTTCTTGTTAATTTCCCCTCTCCCTCATTATGACATCTAAGCATACCTATGGTTCGGGTTATATATTTTAAAATAGTGCAATATGATGTGACAAGAATGAAACCATTTATTTTTATGCATTTACAAAAAAATAAATAAATAAGGTAGACTACTGACGCTTAGCATTTAATAGTTATCTCTCTTGACAAAAACTTGTATTTTTAAAGTGATAGATGGACGGACATATTGCTTACTATAGGATATATTACATGGTTTGCAAGGCTGGCTTCTTCTGGTGATCTGTGAATATTCTTTTCTGCTTTGCAATATGAGATCTATAACAAAATCAAAAACAATTCTTATTTTGTTGATCTACTCAAGCATTTCTTTTTTCTCTTTTTTAAAAATTAAAAACTTTTTTGCTGAACACCAATTTTTCCATTTCTCAAATGGCAAAAAATGACTACTTGGAGCAAATGCCAAAATACTTAACAATCTTTAACAATCTTTTCCAACTTTTGATTATTTTTTAAAATCCAATTGAAATTCCTTGCAGATGTACTTGACATACCTTGCCAATGTGCCTAAAGCATAATACCAGCCATGACTTA
>VCCN01003262.1:2947149-2963891 GCA_006491835.1 Architeuthis dux
GGGGGGAAGCATTGTTAAGTTGATTATGTAAGTAAATTTATCCCATCGCTATTTCTCATGAAAATAGGGTAGTACCAGTTTTTACATGGAATGTACTTGGGGGGAAAGATCAAGCTCGCTTTTTTTTTCTGCCAGCATTTGAAATTGAAATGTAATAAAATGCTGAATTAAATGCAATGGTGGCGGCAAATGAAAATTAAGCCCCCTTTGATCTGAATCCCTAATTTGATTTTCCTCCTCAAATGTGTTTTTTATCTAAACGTTTTCTAGTCAACTTTGCGCCAGGAATTGTTTGTCTGGTCTGCCTCCGTCCTTTGTGGGGACCAGTTTTCTTTTTATCTCCTGCGTTTTGGAGCCATATTGTAATATTTTAGGCTTTGTGGATTCTGAATAACAGCTAACATTTCTTTCTTATCTTTGTTTTCTCTATAAAGATAAAAATGGAAATTTATAGCTCAAAAGTAATGTTTCTAAAGTTAACTTTTAAAAGTGCTGGAATAAAGTCCCGTTTATGCTTTTGCTGAGAACAATTCTAATGTGGCTAGTAAATCAATTATGATGATAAATGTCTTAGTCTTTCTGATTTAAAGGTTTGTAGATTTATTTCATGGAATCTTTTTCTTTTTGTTCTTGTTTTTACACTCCATGAATCAATTTGATTTATGTGATATGTTTTCAAAAACAAATTTTATTTACCATGATCTGCTACCAGCATAAAAGTTGTGGCATGGAATTTGATCTAATCAGTGTTGCCATAGAATATAAAACAGGGCTTCTTATGGATGGAAGAACCTGAAAGTCTTCAGAATTGAATCATTTGACACCAACTCTCCCTGGCTTTTTTTTCTCTCTCTGCCATATAAGCTAATAAAGATAAAAACTGAAACTAATATGAAGGCTTTGTAATAGATGGCCTGTGTTCATTGGCTGGATCCTGTCATGTGACTTCTTATTTGAATGTAACTGATGTAACTGAATTAATTTTTTACTTTTTAAAAAACAAAAATTACATTAGATAATCTCTCTTTATTAAACATGTCAATTATATATACTTGAAATATGCTTTTTGACAGCAGTTAATTGCATCATTAAGCCAGCTTCAGAGTAGTTGGGCTGGGTTTAAACTAATGAGAAGTTAGTTAAATCTGGTATATCAGAATAAAGATTATTTTAAAAAATATTGATATTCTCGGATGTGACCATCTTTTCACTTAGGCTGTTCCATGCGTTTGCCATTCTTGTCAAGAGGAAATTCTTTCTAACACCAGTGGAGGTCTGAATTTGTAGTTTATGGCTGTGTCCTCTGGTTTTACTGCAGATAGATGAAGTCAGCATTTTCTTATCAGGGCATTTTGAGCAATGAACATCAATATCCACTCTATGTATGTTGTTCCGGATTCTATAGACCTCTAGTAGGTCAGCACGTTTTCTTCTGTATTCAAGAGTCTCTAGATTAAGTTGTTTTAATCTTTCAATAGAACTAACTTTATTTCCATCTCTCCAAGGAATTTATTTCAAATGTCCAAACAAAAAAAAAAGAAAAAGATTTACACATAGCATTCAAAAATATTGAAAAAGCTAGTTATTCCACATGAAAAAATTCAGATATATTTGAACTGATTTTTTTTTAGATAAAAAATCAGAGCTCTAAGTTCAGAAAATGCTTCTTATTTTCCGATTTATAAAAAAGACTTTTTGATGTAATTTTCTTAAAAGATTCAATGTAAGGATTGACACAGAAAAAAGCATCCTTTTCATCAAAGAATGTAAATGTATCGTAAATGTTTTCATGATGTTAATTATTGTACATTTCTAAGTAATTATCTGTTCCTTCTGGGCATAGAATGTGAAAAGATTGTGCCAGGTGTTTGAAGTATGTATTTACAAAACTGTGCGATGCACAACTTGAAATGCATTTGACGAGAAATCTTCATTTTTATACTTCACCACGTTGATATACACAACTTATATGAATGATTCTTTTAAAATATAAGTATAATACTTTACTAAATTAAATAAAATACTACTAAGTCAAACAATTTTCATATAGTTGGGTGCTAATTCACTTTCGCAACCCCAAGCTGTCAGACGACAAGGGAGGTTATTCTCAAAACAAAAACAAAGGGAGTTAACATGGTATATTTCTTCGATTTTTACCAAAAAGTAAACAAAATCATTGCTTTCGATTTCAACAAAAGAAAAATCATATATCAACTACACCCCTACATTAAAGCGTATGAAGTTGGGGGAGGGGGGCAACCTAGGGGCCAGCCAAAATTTGAAGTTTAATCTATATTGTAATGGTCCAATTTCTCTGTTTGTTTCTAAGATTTTTACTGTAACACGGCAAAAACGGTACATCATAGCAAGATTTTTGTTAGCGCAATACTGTTAAAATGCTCTAACTTGGAGAATAAAGTGAATTCCAGTTTGCAATTTGCAGTTTAATAATAATATTGTGGAATCAATGGCTCACCCCAATAATCTAAGCTAATAATGAACAGTGTGATTTTCTTGTTTTGCGTGTCACTGGACTATTCCACTGGCTGTAGGGGCAGGGGGTTAAAGTTTTGCTAAATTTTTTCTATAAATCTCATCTCAACCCAACTGGAATTAGTGAGTAGAATATATGAAAAAACAAAAAAATCAGATTAGGACAGTTGTCGTATAGCAGTGATCAGCAAGCTAATATTCCTGGTCGTTGATAAGGGGTTCGATTCACATCGGATCTCCCAATATAGATGGTCTGATACCAATTCATGCGGTTACAATATATATACTTATATAATGAACAGTGTGATTTGCTTGGTTTGTTGTCCGTAACACTTAACTCTCTCATGCAGGCTTGAACATTTTTGCTGAGAAAAATTACCTCCTTCCCAACATTTGAAACTATGGACTCTTCAACTGAAAAAAAATGCTATTATTTTTCCTCAAAAATAGTTTCATAGAAATTCAAATATATTCATGATTTTTTTTTTCCACTGGGATTAATCATCAGGACACACATTGTATAGCAATGATCAGCAAACTAAACCCATTGGCTGTTATTAGTGGGTTTGATCTTTATTGGATCTCCCTGTATTGATGGTCTGATACAAAACTGCTATGTTAATAAATATTATAAAAAAATCGATCAAGATGCATGTTGTATAGCAATGATCAGCACGCTGGTCAGAAATGATTTTCCAAATATAAATTTGGATGATCAGCGAGCTCCTATTTACCCGAACCCCCATACGAACAGAATGTGACACAAGGTCATTTTAATGTGGGGAACCTCAATGTGTGGGGCAGGAATTTCCTAAAAGATTCTCTGTAATGATCAGCAAACTAATCTTGCTGGCCTTTGTTAGTGGGTTCAATCCTCATTTGATCTCCCACTATTGATGATCTGATACCAACTCATGCTAAGTTAATATATACTTATATAATGAGCAGTGTGACCTTTTTGTTTTTCTGTCTGTAATGCTGGACTCTTCCACTCAGGGGTAAACATTTTGCTGATAGAAATACCTCCTACCCACCTTTTGAAACAATGGACTCTTCAACTGAAACAAATTCACTATTTTCTTTCTTAAGAAATCATTTCATAGAAATTATAATATATCCGTGAATTTTTTCACTAGTCTATATTATAATAATCTGATTTCTCAGTGACAGGGATTTGGGATTCGGGATCCGCCCCTCCACCACCCTCTACTGAATCCGGCACTAAATGACACACCAAGGGTCGATGTGCCGTTAAACAAAACAATCACTCAATCAATCAATCAATCTGATTTCTCGAAGGAGATAACTCCAGGTATATTAAGTGCTAATTATAGAATAGTTTCCCTTATCTATTACCAATTATTTTGCAAATAATTATAATATAAATAGGAATAGACTTGACATCAAGCTTAAAGGCAGCCTTTAAGTGAGTATACATTAAAAGAGAAAAAGCAAAAAAACATGTATTTAATCTTGAATTCTTTTGATTTGGTTATGCTGGCCAATCATCAATTCTTCGTCTAATGGTTAGCCAGGTACACAAGGTGCTTAACTGTGTTACCTGCACACTTGAATGGATTGATGTAAACAGGAGCTCTACGCTCCTATTTTTATTCCTTTAGCTTTGACTGCATTGGATCACATTACCAGAATCAGTTGCATCTTTTGGGATCTAATTTTAGAATTTGGGGTTTCAGACTTGAAAACTTAATCTCTCCTGGTGTGCCTAAAACGCAACACTACCTCAACAAATATTCTGTGAGTCTGTCAAATGATGGTGTTTGGTGAGCAAGAGCCTTTCTTAGGATTATTAAAGCTGGCGAAATACCAGTAACTGCAAATAAAATGTGAACTAGTAAAATACCCATTGCTTTGCTAATGGTATACCAAGGGATGGAGAGATAAAGCACTGTAGTATCTGAAAAACCTCACAGATGTTGCCTCAAGCAACCATCCTGACAGTTAACCAAATCTTCCACTTACAGACATTCGGACGCGAGTTCCATTCCACCTCATTTTACTTTCTTGCCATTCTTCTCTTCTCAACGGCCAAGTTCGGCTGTTCTCCTTTAGTGAATATCTTTGTTTCACCCATACCCTTTTGCTTACCTCTACACTGCTTCTCTCTACCACTCCCTGCCCTCATCACAGTCTTTGTGTTGCAATCCTATTCTAAGAACCTTTCCTCTTTTCAAGGCAAAGTTTGACAGATACGTTGCTTATTATGATATAGGTTTTATGAGTCAACTCTCTTCAGCCCCTCCCACCAAGCAACCGAATCAATTCAGCTGTTCTCCTCTAGTGACTATCTTTGTTTCACCCCTACCCTTTTGCTTATCCCTACACTGCTTCTCTCTTCCTCTCTCTGCCCTCTTCACAGTCTTTGTGCTGCGATCCTATTCTCAGAACCTCTCCTCTTTTCAATGAAAAGTTTGACAGATAGATGGATATGTTGACGGATACGTTGCTTATTATGATATAGGTGTTATGAGTCAACTCTCTTTAGACTCCCCACCCCCACCCCAAGCAACTGAATCAATTCAGCTGTTCTCCTCTAGTGAATATCTTTGTTTTACCCCTACCCTTTTGCTTACCCCTACACTGCTTCTCTCTTCCTCTCCCTGCCCTCTTCACGGTCGTTGCGATCCTATTCTCAGAACCTCTCCTCTTTTCAATGAAGAGTTTGACAGACGGATATGTTGACGGATACGTTGCTTATTACAATATAGATTTTATGATTCAACTCACTTCACCCCCCACCCCCCCACCGCAACTTCTCTGATGATCACTTCTACCAAAATCCACCTGTTGTTGTTGGTAAATCTCCAACGTTGAGATTTCTCCACTCCTCTTGCCTTTCTCTCAGTATTTCAAAAGCAACAGAGTGGATCTTGTGTTGTTCAATAAGTAATTCCTGCCAGGGTCACTTATCAATAGTAACAGTCGTGTATGAAGAATGTCTGTCTCCAAAGTCTCTTTTGAATTCTTGCACAGGCAATGATGCGGCTCTCATTTTGAATGAGATCAAAGCTGATCAAAGACAATCTGTAGACTCTATTCATATCTGGTGCCATTGTTAATTATTCGACATTTGTTTTTATTTTGTCAGTTTAGTGTTTTTATATTTCACTTGACTATTTTCTTTTATGAGTAGTATATTACAATCTATTACTGGTGGCTTGAGTAAAGTTGTGATAAAAAGCAACTAAAAAGATGAAAGAAAATACTAGTAAAAAATTAATGGTTGACAATACTTCATTTAATAAAAGAAAGATAATATTGCTGCTACTAATATTACTAGTGTACATACAAAAGAAATATGGCACCGAGAGAGATCAGCGAAGAATAGAGGATAGGTTTAAAGGTTAGATACATATATATTATTTTCCGCTTAATGTATGTACACACAAACTTTCACTCTCTATTTCTTTTTATAGGTCTATGAACACCATGAGAATAGTTTAACCCTTTATATACTTGAATATACTTGAAATAGGCTTTTTTTTACAGCAATTGCATCATTAAGCCAGCTTCAGTGTAGTTGGGCTGGGTTTAAACTAATAAGAAAACGGTAGTTAAATTTGGTATGTCTGATATCAGAATAAAGTTTATTTTTTTAAATATTGATATTCTCAAATGTGACCGTCTTTTTACTTAGGCTGTTCCATGCGTTTGCCTACTCTTGTCAAGAGGAAATCAGTGGAGGTCTGAATTTGTAGTTTATGGCTGTGTCCTCTGGTTTAACTGCAGATAGATGAAGTCAGCATTTTCTTATCTGGGCATTTTGAGCAATGAATGTCAGTATACACTCTATGTATATTGTTACAGATTCTATAGACCTTTAGTAGGGCAGCACGTTTTCTTCTGTATTCAAGGGTCTCTAGATTAAGTTGTTTTAATCTTTCAGTGTAGGATATATCTCCCAATCTCGGAATGATCTTGGTGGCTCTCCTCTGAACTCTTTCTATTGCATCTGAATTGTACTTCACGTTAGCAGACCATATGCAGGAAGCATATAATAATAGTACAGTATATTAGGAAAAACTCATTCAAAATGTGAATAGTGTGAAAATCTACATACATGTGTGCATATCTATGTTTGTGTCATAAGAAGACTTAAGAAAATACATTTTTCTTTTTTTTTCCTGTAAAAAATGGTCTTGTATATTCAGTAATTTCTTTGTTATACATAAAGAGAAAATTACTACAAATTTTCCCATCTCAAAGTTTTATAACCTCATTAACCTCGAACAGTTAATAGCATGAAGAATGGAATCCGTGAGCTGAGTTCAAACTCAGGCTGAGACTGTGTTCACTTTGCACTAATTTCCTTGGGAAAAGCATGAATCCACAGCTATGAGTAAATAGTTGGGCAGACTGGGCTCTCTAATTATGGTTGGCAATCAGCCAAGGAAATGGACAAATTTGATTCCAAACTAGCCTGAAGAGGGATGGGCTCCGTCAGGCTATCTTGCCCTTGACACACCCATGATGAAATCATTTGTGATGTCCCAACCACCCTGCACTGGGTTATGTGGATAAATACATTTTTAAAAAATTAAAATTCTGGCAAAATGTCTTTATCAACATCAGAATAAACAGGTCTTTTTATAGATTCCTTTGTTACATATACCAAAAAGAAAGGAACTTACTCTCTTTTGATTTGAGAGCTTTATTTCCCTTTACCCTATATGTTAACTATTTATAAGTTAATATGAGTTGTGTTCCCCTTCATGATTGGTTGTTTGGAGTAGATCAAGGTAGATGGCAGTGATTTACATAGTGCTGGGTTATTGACCAATCAGGGCTGGGCTTGGGGTGCCACCATTGGCATATTAGTATTACTTTTAAGGAGTGAAGTCCCAGTGATTTGCAGTGCTGATAATTTTAAATCAGATATTTTGACATTATATACTTTCTTTTACTTTTTGTAGTGGGATGAATTGTTATTTTTGTACTTTGTATTCTTTGATCATTAACTGTTACAAAATTAGTGAGTGTTTCAGAATAGAATTCTCTGTATTGAGCTTTCTGACTTTGAAAAAGAACAGAGTTTCCTCCCCTGGTCATCAGTCTTGCTCTTGTGAAATCTTGCATAAACTTCTAAGAAAACTTAAAATCTAGGGAATAAAATTTCTTAGTCATGCACCACCGACGAGCAATTTTTGAGTTGCAGAAATAGACATTATCCATTTGGCAGTAGGCATGGGCAAATTATTGGTTTCTATTTAACTTTTAACACTGTGTAGGCGACTTTGTTCACTGCCAAGCAAAAAGTTTGTCCTACCACTGCAGGCAACTCTGATCACTGAACAATAGTGTGTTTGCATTTCCAATTGTGTTGTCATGTCAATTTCAGTCATACCTAAACAGACACATAAGTTAAGGGCTTTCACAGTTACTAAGTGCACAAAATCTTGACGTCCTTGAGAAAAATACAAAGTGCTAAAAGTTAAAGAGTCTTTTCCAAGTTTTTTATTATTATTATTATTTTATTGACTTTTCACACCAGCACTGACCGGTGGCCTTCGCTGGAGATCAAGTGACAGCAACTCTCCTCAATACTCCAGGACTCTTCTTAGTATTCTGACCGACCCCAGTAGTGCTGTCGTCTGGATGGTCTCAGTTATTCCCCGGATTCCCAGTTCCTCTAGTCTTTTTTCTAGATTTTTGGGGATTGTTCCTAGGGCTCTGACAACAATTGGCACTACTGTCACCCTCATATTCCACAACTTCTCCAGCTCCCTGGCAAGGTATAGATACTTATCTAGCTTTTCACACTCTTTCTGCTTCACCCTGTGGTCTGCCGTGACAAGCAAAATCCACTATCTGACACGTCATCATCGTCAAGAAGACTAACTACAAATAAAACAATGCTAGATAATCATGCAAAACCTAAACTGGAGAATTGTTTGTATATTGATTCTCTAATTATTGAAATTTAGTTACAGTGTCATGTCACTTGAGTTCAAATAGTAAAGATAAGAAATTAATATAATTAAAGATGGGGAAATGTTTTTAAACTTGTTGCTGTGTTAGATTCTATGCCTTTTATTCAGATTTAAAGTTTTTAAAAATATCAGTAAAACATACCACATTTTTTTTTCTCAAATTCTAATTAGTAAAACAGAAGATGGAAGAGCCTAATAATAAGTGTTTATTTCTTGAGAGGCTCTTGTTATAAATACTTGTAAAATACCCGTTTCTTTGTTAATGGTATATACCTAGGAGTGGAAATCTAAAGCACTGTATTATCCTGGAAAAACTCTCTCTATCTCTCTTTTTCTCCTCCCCCTTTAACTTAACCCTAACCCCCAACCCTCTAGTCTTTATTTCAAAAGTGAATTGGGTAAAAATTGAAATTGACATGTCAGCAGGGGCGGATTGGGCCACCGGGCAACCAGTCAGAATCCCAGTGGGCTGTTTGGTCTGTGGGCTGGTGCTGTCTGGCAATGCACTGTAAGTGTCTGTATATGTAATTCTATGTTGGAAGTTATCAATTGTATAATCAAATTAATGATGTCCTGGTCTCCAGGCCTTGTAGGTGAGAGCCAAAACAAGTTTCTGTGTGGAGCAAACGTGGGGGCACAAGTTTAATAGTGAGGTCCGAAAACCTTTTGTGTACTTTTTATACACAGCAGGTCTGCCAGGCAAGCGAATTCTAAGGAAGCGTTTTCATAGGAAAAATATATTTCTCATGTATTTGTATGTGCTTTGAATGAATATGATGTTTTTTTTTGTTGGGGGTGGGGGTGGGGGGTTACAATGTAAGTATAATGCTGAACTGGATCCTTACCTTTTTGTTTAACTGTATGAAGTAGACATCTGAAAGTCAATATTTTTATTTGACATTTTATTTTTAAAAATACTTTAAATTTCTATTTACATCTGGCATGCATAAGAGCATTACATTATATAATTGCTTTCTGGCAGGCATAAAAAGTATAACCGTGTAAGTGTACCTTGTATAAACAAAACTGATGATTTACTGAAATGAGTGGGGTGAAATCGGGGAGTTGTGATAGATAACAGATGCCCAAAAATGTTTTGTATGGATTGTTTTTTTTTACCTGAAACATCAAGTATGGAATTGACTGGCAGAAATCCCTCAAATCAATGACAAATTCTAATAAAATCCATGAGGCACAACTGCCAAACATTTAAATTAGGCAAACCTAGTTGCGAGAAGGGATTTTCTTCTGATCCCACCTGTATATGGACAAAAAAACAGTTTACCATGTTAAACCAGACGAAAGAATAGTTAAACCCTGTTAAACTAAAGAAAGAAGGAAAAAAGTTAATGGGGAAAGAAAGAGAAGAAGAGAAAGAAAATCAAACAGGTGTCATTAGAAAAGGAACTAACGTATGTTGGGTATAATTTTTAATTGCGAAAGTATCATTATAAATCTCCTTCCATTAATTATATTTTTGTGATATAGCCCCTCAAAATACACAAATCTAAACAATATGAACCGAAGTTCTGTAAGGATTGGTTACAAGACGAAAGTTCCAAGAGGTGGATAATGGTAATTTCCAGGGATAATATCAAAGTACACCGTAAATTTTTGTAAGTCTGAAATTGAAGCTAAGTACCAAAATTTGAAAAAGCATGCACAATCAAAGAAACACATGCTATTCGTTGCAGTTAGCAATTTCCGATACCTCTTCTCAACATATCCAAAAAAACTTTCTCAGTTTCTCATTGCAGAAATGCACAGATGGTTTTCTAATTCTTCTGTTAGGCAGATTATTACAGATTATTACACCTGTTTATATCAGGCCCTTAATGATGGTGCAACTCCTAATAATCCCCATGAATTGGGAAAATAGATGGTTATCTATTCAACCACAAGAGTGGTTTGTCATAATTTTCATATTGTTATACCAATGCGGATTAAATATTTTCTTGGTTTACTTCAAGCTTTATGAAAACGATTTGGAAAATTTTTATGTTGCAAAAACTCATCAAATATAATAAGTCTGAACTACTGAAATGTAATAAATGTTTTTTGTTCTTGTGCAATTATGGATTTTTTCGATTTGGTGAACTGCAATTTTCTTTAAAAAATTGGAGAAAATTCTGATATACAAATTATGTTTTCAATGATTAGAACCCGGTAATTTTTGTCTTTGAAAAGTTGTTTCCACTGGTTAAACAGTGGAACATAATAATTTGCATCAGAAAATTTTTAGTCGGCACAGACCCAGATTTTGAAATTATACCAAAAATCAACTAATTATAGGATTTGATTAAAATTTTCAGTATTTATTCATTCATGAATGTATTTATTTATGAAAAGAGTATTTTGTAAGAAAGAATTGCAAAGTGAGATGAGTGATAATAAGCAAGAAATCACTGCAAATTGTTTCGAACACAAACATCACAATACTCCTGTTAAATAAAACGCTCAACTGTCATTTTGAATAAATTAATCCTATTTAAATGTTTCAAGCCCTCAAACTCCCAAAACTTTAGGTGGCTGGTTTTATGAGTAGGCTGGATTTAGCTCCCAGAATGGTATATCATTTATTGTAGTAATTTATAGTTTTATTAATTTTATATTTTTTATTTTAACATTTTATTTTAGTGTGAAAAAAGTATACACTTTGTATATACAAGCACACATCATAACAATCATATTTACACAATATCTAGGGCCTTAAACCTTTGCGGTGGTGTAATAAACATAATAATTCTTCTTAAAATCATTTGTGTCTGATGATAGCACTACATATTCTGGTAATTTATTCCATAGTCCCACCACTCTATTGTTAAAAAAGAATTTTCTGATATTCAATCTACTTCTATTTACTTCTACTGTATATGTGTAGCCTCTCAGTCCCTTGTACTCCCACCTAGTAAAAAATACATCAGGGTTTACTACTTCTAAACCATGCATAATCTTGAACATTTCTATTAAGTCTCCCGATCCCTCCTATTTTCTAACGATGACAACACTAACTGTTTTAACCTATCCTCATAACTCAATTACTTTTTAATTCCGGTATTAACTTAGTTGCTCGTCACTGGACTTTTTCTAAAAGATTTTTATCCTTTTCCAAGTACGATGACCAGGCCTGTGCATCCTTGTCTATATATGAAAAGATATGCTTAATCAGTCCTAGCACCCTGTTCGCCTTAGCAGCAACACTGGCAATATATTTGGAGAGAGTTATTTATTATAAACATTTAAAATTTCAGAGATATTTTTTATTGTTGATCTTTATCATACAAAATTCTCACCCGCCAGGTAGGCTAGAACTTATACTGAAATATCAGCATTTGAGTTGTAATATCTGCTTTTTTTTAATGAGGAATCGACAAAACTGGAATCAGTACTGCCACCCAAAACATGTTTCCACTTAATGTTCATATTCTGATACTATTGTTCGGACTGAGATCCAAAAACTAGACTCATTTGTCCAAGTTGGGACGGTGGCCTAGATAGCTAAGGCGTTGGTTAAAAAGCGTCTGACTGTTGAGTCATCTGTAGGTTGTGGGTTCAATCCCAGGCAGGAGCACCACAACTGAAAAATTAACCACGAAATAATTTCTAGGACATGGATAGTGGAATGAGGACAGTATACCCCCGTGGATCAAATAAAGGGTTCAGTTCAATAGTTCCGGTAAGTTACCGACAAAACTTGACACCTGAAGAAGGCCGGAGAGTACATCGGCCGAAACGTTGTGGAAATGACAACCAAGATGAGGATCTCAGTCCGAACAATAGTATCAGTAATACTAACACCTCATCTCAGAAATACCGAACTCAGTTCATATTCTAATCTTTAAAATTATGGGTTTAAGGGGACTTTCAAAATCCATATATTGTCACAAATTGAGTTTATGCTAAGGTCGCGGATAAACGCTCTCCGTACAGTACTTAATACTGACCTTAGAATATGTTCTAATAAACATTTCATATAGCCTCAAAATGCCCCTATTATTGGTAATAATTCACAATTCTTTCAGTGGCTTTCACCACCCCAACCCCCAGTTGTATAAGCTTGCTGTGCTTGCCAGAATCATTGCCTACATTAGTGTATCCAAATGTTTTCATTACCAAGAACACCTTTTATTTAAGCAAATTTTATCATGGACCCCAGGCTTTTGAAAGGTCTGTCTACTCCACAAGCTTGCAGACCTCGAGTAATACTTTCTGAGATGTGATCAATGTCAGACTCGTGAGAGGTCGCAAAGGTTAGTTATTGGCAGTTGCTAGTCTCTGCCGGGAAGTCTGAGTTTTAAACAGCCAAGTTGCTAGAGAAGTCAAGAAAGATGTTAAAAATTGTTCTTCCTTGGGACAAAAAAGTCTTTGGATAAAACTTCAAATGTTCTGTTTCTTTTAGTCTTGACTTGGACATGAACAGACCAGTGGGAATATTCCTGTCTCCAGTGTTACTCAAAAACTTGATTTCCAATCCTGGTAGATATGTTAGGTGCCATAGAGAAGTGAACAAAATGGACTAAAATTTCAGTGAGAAATCAACACGTGAGAAATTTTTTAAAATCTGGCAAAAATCAGCATATTATTTGATTTTAATAAAATTTTCAATACTTATTTATTAAAGGACACATTTTAAAAAAAATAATTCTTCATTCCAAATTTCGGAGAAGAATAATTCTTTTTCATATGATTCTTACCCCACCTTTTATTAATTTGATGATTTATTTATTTTATATAATCATGCTTTCGTTGATTTTTACACATTTTACAGCTATGTCCCTGGAGATATTAATTATGTTTACCTTTTATCGAATGATATCCAGGAACTGCTGGAACAGAACTGTTACTTTGGGGTTAAAAAAACAGGAAAATTAAGTAAAATCATTTTTATTCAGCAATTTTTCAGTTTTATTCGATTAATTATAATTCAGGCAAAAAAATCTGTGAAAAGAAAACTTTTTTTGCTCAATATTATTTTTAAAAAGACTTTTTATCATTTTTATTGATTTATTCCAATATTTTTTTAAATGTATATTTTTTATTCTTTCTATGTCGTGATTCGACTGAAACTTATATAAAATATTATAACAAGGATAAATAATTCAATATAGGGAAATGATGAAAAAATGTTTACTGACTGTATTTTTAATATATTTTATGTAAATTGACCGCTATTTCAAATTATGCGAGCTGCAGACGACAATATGCCTTTTTTTCGCATGGCGCAGCTGTCGAGCATTTTAATCTTGTTTATTTTTTCCACTCAAATATATGTGTACTGCATTGTCTATCATATATTTTTCAAGACCAGGTGTCGCTTAGACGCTTGAAATTTCTTTTCATTTTGTTCATACCCAAGAAGAAGCAGACTAACCAGGTATTTTCACTTTGGTCGGTATAATGTCTTATAGTTGTTTGAAATCCATTTGATATGTGAGCGAAAAACACTCAAAACAACAACTGGGTAATATTGTCTATAATTTTGAGAAGAGTCATTAACCCTTTATAGGGCAGCCCTAAAAATATTTTAGATATCCAAACAACCTTTTTGTATGTTAAACTAGACCTAATTACAAGATATTTTCAGTTGCAAGTTTTCTGAATTTTTTTGGTTTATGGGGACTAAACCCCCTCTGATGAAGTGATAATATTATGGTGCCTCACCCAAAAAGTGACCAAAAATGGAAAATATAAAAAAATTAAAAATTAAAGTAGAAAGTTAAATAAAATATAGAATTAAAGAATAAGATTCAATAAAATAGATACAAATATTTGATCTTTACAAAAAAAATAACACCTCCTGGGTTGATTTAAAAATGTTATTATGCAGGCCAAAAAGGGGCTAATTTAATGGGGTGTGGTGTGCCTCAAAACAGTTTCTGTCTTTGTTCAAGCCCAAGTGTACTTTGCAAAGCTTGCAGACCACATTGGTGCGGGTTATGTTGTCTTTGTGGCTACAATATTTGCATGTGGCTGACGGGTTCTCAGGTGATCATATATAGTCACTTGCCCCATAAAGGGTTAACTGATTATCTCATAAATTATGCCAGCATTTATACGAGGTCTGTCCGAAAAGTATTTAGCCATTTAAAATTAACAAAAACAAAAACCCAATCCTACATCCTTAACTTTTTTTTCATTTACATTTATTTAGCAAACAAAAATATGGTGAGCTATAATAACTATAATTATTTAGTATGGTGGGAGGTAAGGCAAAGAAGTCCAAATCTAAAAAAAAAAATTTTTTCAACAATCACATTCTTAAATCAACTGATACCAATTTTTATGCCTGTTCCAATTAATTGGGAGATTGCTGCTCGGTGTCTTTTAATTGTTCCTTAAATATCTCCCAAGATAATTAGCTTTTAAGAGGATGCAAGTTTGTAGAGATAGAAGTAAATGACCAGACATTTGGTAAGTTGCCATTACTACCTTGACTGTTTGCTTCACAGTCACTTTGAAATGGTCAGCTGTCAATTCTGATGCTTGCTTCTAAGACTGCGATTACCATTTCCTAATCTACAGAACTACACAGTTGAAATTTATTTGGCAGGACATTTGAGAGCTTTGCATTTGAAATCTGTGACTGTAATCTTATCTCACAAATAACCTTCTGTATAATTGAAACTATCAATTGTAATTTGTTTATTTAACCAGGTGATTGTAAAAGACTTGATCCACTCAGGCACATAAATATTTAACACTTTATCCTTACTAGCTGAAAACCCACCATACAGGCCGGATTTTCAGCTCTGTTCCTGTAGATGGTCATGATTATGGATTTGAAATTATGTATTTATTGAATCATACCTTATTTGAAAATAATCACCATCATGAACTCTTGGATCACATTTGATACTGTAAATAGGTATTAAAATCAAATTGAATGGAATTTTAAAAAAATAACATGATAAAAACATGTTCTGGGGTCCTGTTAGTAACTACGTGAAAATTTGGTGTCCATAGCTCAAACTGTCCTTAAGTTATGATGAGAGACAGATGGAACAGCTCTTTCACTACATCAGTATTTGGTAAATTATAATAAGATAAAGAATAAGACTGATACTCTTGAGAGGAAGGTGGAAGGGGAGCAGTTAGAAGAAGATTTAAGGGGATTCATCCCTATTTTGCATCTTCTATGGTCAGTTTTGTATTTTTAGGACCTACAAAATTATTTGCAAATGTAAACTATGAAAATGAAAAATATTTTTTTCAATTTCAGTGTTCTGGACATTAATATTAAAAAATATTAAAATTCTAAAACTTCAAAATTTAAAAATGAAAAACCTTAAAATTAACATTTTTATGACTGTAGTTCCGCCTTGTGTATTGGTGTATGCCTTCTGATGTACATGTTATGGCTGTTTAGGCCATTTTCAACATCCTGACTCTTTTAGGTAAAACTAGGTATAACCATACACTATTTGCAAATATGATTTTAACCACCTCTCCAACCTCTCACGTGTTGTTTTAGATGTGTCCAACATATCTCTATAAGATCCTTTTCGGTCTGTCAGTTCCGTTTTTGTAAAGAATTGAAAGAGGAAGGAGGGGGGGAGGTATTTTCCAGCTGCTATAATGTCAAGAAGAGAATGTGTGACATCATTAAAAGAATATCTATTGATCAATAGATGATATATCAAGCGTTTGTTGATACAGTATTGCTAAGTTTCGTTTGTTATTAATAATTGAAATTGTGTTAAAAAATGGCTAAAATCAGCTAAAATCTTCAATTTCCAGCTAATTCTATAGCTAAAAATGTTATATATACTCATTTAAATCGGATTTATCAAATAAAATAATGATACACTAAGATTCTAGAACAAATTATTGATAAAAGTTGTATACTTACTTTAATTTAAACTTACTAATTGTTTTTTTTAATAGCCAGATTTTGGGGCGAACGATCCTCACCTTCGTCTTCCTCCTGCTACTACTATCACAAATGGTAATGCTACTACTACTTCGTTTAGAATCCCTTTGAAATCGGAAATCATAGATATGGATGTAAGGATGGTGGATGCATTGTTGAACTTATGGTTCTTGTTTTATACTTTGAAGATCTGCAGTCCCTGAGTAAAAATATGAAAAACTTATTTTGGAGTAAAAAAAAAAATGACTCTAAAACAGGATTTAAAAAATGGATTTCATTTTCAGTTATGTACTAGTAAAATCTACAAACACCCAAGTATAATCATGAGTGAAGATTAAGTCCTGAGTTTCTATATTGATACAAATTCACAACATATCTTACATAATGTTACAAATATTGTATTTGTAAGAAAACATCAACCAAAACTG
>VCCN01003262.1:2968839-2979591 GCA_006491835.1 Architeuthis dux
TATAATGAGTGCCTAACTGAAAAAAGCATAACATATAAATATATGTATGAATATAAATTGGGTTTTTAAGTATAATTCTCTAATTTTTGTTTGTAATACTTCAACCTTTCAAAGATAAGATCTACTAAACATAGTCTCTTTCCAATTTGTGATACATATTGTTTTCTGATTTTAAAAAAAAATCAAGAATTGTCTGAAATCGATTTTAGTATAAAGAAAAATAACAGTTTGTTACAAAGTACAACCTCCTTTGACTTAATCCATCCTAATCCATTGATTGGATTGGATTTATGAGGAACAACAGACGTGCATGAAAACAACAAATGGATTAAAACTGTTTTAGAAAGTTTCACTTTTGCTCATAGAATCTATCGTAATTCCACAGTACATCTTTGCTATTTAGAAATAGAACACTCTCATTCTTAGAGTTCAATAATACAGAAAAAAAAGAAATCATTATTTACTGTTTCAAATTATGTCTTACTGATTTTTAGATGAAAAAGGGAATATCACCAAAGATCTTTTTAGAAACAGAACTCCAAGTCATTCATAGAGTTTAACTCTTAACATCCTGTTGAAAATTTTCGAAGTCCATAGCCCAGTCCTGTAATGATTGAGTTGAAAATGTCTAAAAATGGGTTTGTTTATTCAAATGTTTATATTGTCTTTACTTGTGGACAGATTGTTGTGAAAATTGGCAGCTGTGCAGGAAAAACAATTTTTTTTAAATGATCAGGATTTTCAGCCATGTTTTTTCATGCGGTTTGAGGCACATTAGGATGTTAAGAGTTAATAACACAGAGAAAAATAAATCATTATTTACTGTTTTAAATAATGTCTGACTTAATTTTTTGATGAAGAAGGGACATTACACTTAATTCTCAAGAATATCACTACAGATGTTTTTCCTTGAGAAAACTATTGGCAAATATGGAGATACAAGGCATAGTTTTTGACACATAGTTGAAGTTTTTACCAAATTAGTTACTGTAAATCTTTGTTTATAACACGAATACTAGATATGGTGAAAAATAGGTATAAAATTGTAGCATCTTGTATAACATGGATACTTGATACTTTGATGTTCCAAGATTATGTATATATATATTTATATATTTCTCTGTCATCAAATGGGTTTAATTTTAGTAACATCTAAAAACATTTTCCGCATACATTCAAGTATTGCACGACCCGTCCTCCATATTTTTTCTCAGATTTTTTGTGTTATACACAAAGAATTACTGTAATTCCCCTGGCATTCTTTTTTTAAAAACTTAATTATAATTTTAAAACAGGATGTAATATTTATTTAGTAAATTATTTTATTTCTTTTATGAATTTTCTTATTTATTTTTATTTTTTAAACATCGTGAAGCTTGTGCCAGTTTTAACATGGGCCCTGCATGGGTCAGCCCTTGTTTTTGCAAAAAGGAAAAAAGCTGAATTTTTTGTCTAAAAAAAGAATGACATATTTTCATTATAACATAGTATTGGACTGTTTTAAAGTCAAAGCTAGGGAAGAAAACTTTAACAACGCATCAAAATCTACGCCCCATCTCTTTTTTCTTCTACCTTGCTGTTCTTCTCTGACTTAATTGTTTTAAATTCTACATTTTGAAATGCTCTGATTATAGGAAAAGCAACATAAAATTATCCATGGCTAAATACTGGTTGAGGCAAGTGACTTAGTACATATATATATATTTATATAGAGAGGAGTTATATAGGACAGGTAATAAAGTTGAGAAAGACCATGACAGCGAAATAAAATGACGCATAACGATAGGTTGGAAAGCATTCAATATGAATAGAGACATTTTGAAGAACTCCTTGCTTATGTGCTTAAAGCGTAAAGTATACAACGATTGCATAATACCAGCCCTAACTTATGGATGCAAAGCCTGGAAATTAACAAAACAAGCCGAAAACCAATTTAGAATAGCAGAGAGCCATGGAAAGAGAAATCCTAGGCATAACTCTAAGAGATAGAAAAAGAGCAAGATGGATCAGAGAGAAGACTAGAGTGAAGGATATTATACAACTAATTAAGCAGCAAAAATGGAGATGGGCTGGCCACCTAGCAAGAAGAGATGACAATAGATGGGGGAAAAGACTAACTGATTGGTGCCCATGGGAAAGTAAAAGAAGTAGGAAAAGACCAGATACAAGATGGAGGGACGAGATAGAAAAGTTTGCTGGTAAGACTTGGCAGAGGTTAGCACAAGATAGGTCGTCATGGAAGTAGATGGGAAAGGCCTTTGTCCAGCAGTGGATTTATAACAGCTGCTAATGATGATATATAGTAAAATAATAATGGGTTAAAGTTAAGAAAATTTGTTGTTTAAAATTTTAAAAATTGACATGAAAATTAATTCAAATATGAATCCGCATTCCAAGAGAAATTATGAATCACCGCCACCCATATACGCTTCTTTTTACATTGTGAATTAACCTGGTAGTGGTAAAATCAAGTTATCTTTATGAAAATACTACCAGTATGGTTTGAACAATAAATTTATGATTTAAAAAAAGTGAAAAAAAAGAAGAAAATCAGGTCTGGTTAGTCACTCAATAGATCAAAGTCTCTAGGCAGATGCCATGTTGAGGGTGATCAATTAAAACATTGGAAAAAGAGGTGATCAATGAAAGTTACTTCTCTTGCAATTTTTGGGGCTGTGATCACTAAAAAGTCCAAATTTTCAAAACAATAAGCATGAATGCTGACAGACACAAACTAAGGGACCAATTTAGCATAAACTTACATTGTAAATTGTACCCCCCACTAAAAATCTATTTTGGGAGGAATTTTAAAAAAACAAAAAACGTTTTCACTACTTATTGAGAGGAGTGTGTGTGCAACATTTCAAGTTTCTACTATGAATGGTTAGGGCTGGTCGAAGTCCAGATACATATAAATGTTAGAACACATGAATAACCTAAACCCAGAAAAATTGTTTAAACCGGTCTGTTGTGAGTAGCAGTGATTAGTACAAAATCTATAGTCACAAAAAAATATAGAGGCTGGGAAGTCTTCTATGCTGGGTAGATGAGACATGAATTAGAAAACTAACTGAACTCTTTTTAGTTGTAACCAGAATGAAGTACTTTTTTCTTATAATTCTAATTGGCATACAATGTTCAATAATCTTGTTAAAAGAAATATATTATGCAGAAATTACCAGGGTTTTTTTTTTTCAATGGAAAAGAAAATGTCTCGGTACTTTATCTAATTCAAGTTTCCTCCGCTATCCGAAAGTAGAACGTTCCAATAAAAACCTTTTTGTAAGTCAAAATGGTGTATAGTGTAGAAGCAATTAACATTAATTCATATGGGAAAATCTTTTGAGTATTCCCAGATCCAAAAAATGGTGAGGATGGTATGTTAAGTGTCGTAGGTTGGAGTGGTGGTAAGTGCAGGAGACTGGGTTGTAGGAGGGAGAGGAATAGGGTGTGAGCTGCCCCTATAATGGCTCACTGTAAAACAAACGCTATTTCTGCTTTTCACCTTTTTTAGAAAGTGAAAAAGTGGGGGTTATCTCTATTTATAAAATTGTTCATTTGTGGTGTTTTATGTCAAACTACCCATGTCAGTATTAAATGTATATTTTTGATTGTTGAAAACAGGCAAAGGCAACAGTTAGATTGTAAAGCTGTTGGTGTTATCTGTGATTTATTTCTTCCATTGGGTGAGTGTCTTTTGGCAATCCAGAGTCTAAATAAATAGATTTTAACATTTTAACATATGTGATTCAATTGATTTATTTCAATTCTTTTATTTCAACTGAATACAACGATGCAGAATAGAATTGTGTTTAATCTGATAAAATGATTTTTTTTTTATTCCTATTGCGTTCTTTATTGGGGGCATGCACTTCCTCTTGACAAACCTTTTTTTTTATCTCTATCAACAAAGTTGGAAGTGGTATATGTATTCACTCATGTTTTTCTGTCTGTTCTCCATGCAATATCTCCAAAAGTTCTCAATGAATTTCAATGACATTTTGTAGAAGGATGGGCCACGGGCTTAGGAAGAATTAATTAAATTTGGGGGCGAATCTAGGAATATTTTATAGTTACTTTCTCGGCATCCTAGCTATATATGAACTGAATTTTATTCAGTTTTTAGTGACAATGGCATTGGCAGAGGTATGCGCTCACTGGGTGCTTTCTAGATCTTATTGTGTTCTCTATTGGGGGATGCACTTTTTATGTGCAAACCTTTTTTTTTTATTTCTTCCAGTTTTTCTCTTCTTTTTTTAACCAGCATTTCTGAGTCATGTTTGTCTTGATTGACCGACACCCCGCTTTGTCTTGTTATTGCCAGCATTGCAACACACTAGTGATTGAATCTCCCATCCTGTCTGTCTGATCACAACTCGGGTGGTGGCCTAATGTGCCTACTAACGCTCCTTGTTCTCTACCAATTACTGTGTCAATTTGCCAAATCCAAAGCTAGAATTCCTCTTGGGGAACTCTGTGTCTCTCAGCATGGTTCCGTTCCATGAGTCATTACTTCATGGTGCGTGAGTTTCAGACTGAGCCAATTTACCTTTCTACATCCACTCTGTTTACCATTGTCTTGCACTAGTCTGCTCCTCATTATTACCCACACGTCCAGCCAGCTGGCCGGGCCTTCAGCTCGGTTGCTTCACAGCACCCCCCCCACACACTCTCTCTCTCTCTCGCTTTGTCTCTCTCTCTCTCTTTCACCATTTAATAGCGGTACATAAGTTGATTATTTCACTTGAAAGTAACAATCCCCATAGAAAATAATGAACAGGTTGTGACACATTTCTTTACATCCATTCTTGCACTTGTAACAATGTTTTCAGCCTGTATTATTCCTTCCAGATCAAAATGAATGCCTGAGTCTGTCATTTTGCTCATATAAAGAGATGCAAAATCCATTTCTATTGGTCTAAAGTTTCAAGGTCAAAACCTAAATGAATGACTATTTAAAAATTCTAGAAAAGATTCTAGAAAAACAGTCTGAAATTTTGGAAGAGAGAAAGAATTTCAGACTGTTTTACTAGAATTTTTTCTGGAATTTTTAAATAGTCATTCATTTATGTTTTGACATTGAGATTCTTGACCAATAAAAATGAGAAAGGTGTATCTCTTGGGCTAGAAATTCCCAAAGTTTTGCTAATAATCAAAGTTTTATTGTAATGTAGAGTGTTGTCTGTCATATGAAGGTGTTTTAATTGTTGTAGTGAAAAAAAAAATACTTAGAACTCATGATAAATTATTGAATGTGTTTCTTAAAAGTAGAAAAGAAATAAAACCATTAAATCTTTATATAAATCGGTAGCATATATTACTTATTTCATTATTATGAATTAAATAAAAAGGCCACCATAACTTGTGTGTTGCTCAATAGGATGACCACATTTACTTATTAAAATATTACTTATTTTATTACTATAAATTAAATGTGATTTTTTTTTCCTGTGACTTCTTTCTTAGTCAAAATTGTGACTTTTTTCTGTGACTTTATAATATCTTCTTGCAAAGAAGATATTTAAATTATTGCAATATATTTTTTAAATTTTCATAAAAAAATGTCTGAGATCATTTTTTTTACTTTATAATAATAGAAAACTGATCCCATCTTCATGTGAAAGTAATCTTTCTTTTTATACCATTTTATTCAGATATATTTTGAGGTTATGTTAGCAAAATATGAAAGGTATATCTGGTCTACACTCTTAGTTATGAACAAAAACATAGCACAACGTCTTGTGCTTTTACAAAACTGACACTGGTGGTTATATAGATGGATAACAAATTAACATTTTGATAGTGAAAACATTTTCTGAAGTAGCAACAGAATAAGTAAAACTTTTCCTTTAAAAATGTCATATTTGTAGCCTTTACCCCCTGACATAGTTTTGTGGCAAAATTGTTATGCTTCCTCTTTTTCTAGTTTTTAAATCACCGCTACCCACAACACTGGTTTGTTGCTGGGTTTATACTAAATTAGTCAATAGTTTGTGCCCACTTGTTTTTTGAAAATTTAGACCTTTTTTAGTAACCACATCCCAACAAAAGGCTGTATTCATTGATCACCCCTTTTTCCAACTTTTTAATTGACCACCCCCAACACAGCATATATGAGTAGTGGTGATTCATAATTTCCGTGGAATGCTAGTTTGTTTTAATTTCTTATTATATTCATGATAGCATTATTCATGAATTCACCTAACTTAATTTTCTTCCCGTCCATTTTGCATTTAATGTGTAATGTTTTATCACTTTCATTTCTTCTCTACTTGTTATCGCTTGACTTTACAATTGGTTGAAAGAGACTGTACAATTTTCAAGTAGATTTGGATGAAAATTTAAAATTTAAGTCTTTGTTGTTTATTCCTGTAGACACCTTGTGAAGCATAGGGCCAATAGCAAGTAGGTTTTACAGGATGGCGTTGCTAGCCTCATGCCCAAGCTGTAGGTTTTGTTTCTGTCAGAGTAACCGTCTTTTGGATGGACTGCTTTACAGGACTAAAGGGCTCCGACTTCATTGCTATTTACCCATAGCTAGAAGAGAAGTGGATTCATGCCTTTCCAAAGGGTATTAGGGCAAAGTGAATGCAAGCAGCCTTTGCCGATTCTGTTTTCCTGTCCCCATAACTGTTACACCACTTCCCACCTCCTTAAAAAAATAAAAAATAAAAATCAAGTTGGCTCTTTATAATTTCATAATCTTCATTTTTGTTTCAATTTCATCTCAATCAGTCCCTAGTTTTTAAAAATGATTATGACCTAAGATTTTTAGCCTTAAGACATTGGTTTTTGCCCGGTTACTTAATTTTTATGTCCCGTGGGTATCATTTGTTTGGCTCACAAATCAAATTCCTGTCATCTAAAATACAATCTATCTTCATAATCCTTAACCATTTCATCTGAACCCGTACTTTAATTAACACTCCCCTTATATCTTACCACCACCTTCAGAAAGATGATGATATTAAATTTAGAAGCAATTAGCCTAGACCAACAGTTCTCAAAAGTTTTCCCTGCGGTCCCCTTAATGTTCATGAAGATGAATTTTTTTTTTTATTCTTAGGTGATTATAGTAAAAAAAATAAAACCATCAAAATTTTTTGGAAACTATATTTTGAAAAATACTATTTTTGTGGATAAGACAACACTTGAAGCTTCCAAAAAACACCCCCCAAACATGATGTCAGTTATAAAAACAGTGAATTTAAAACTCTACTTAAAATACCGCTTGATTGGTTCCATAACCCTCTCAGCATTAATATTTCCGGTAATGTTTGACAGCCCACACGAGATGGTGCCCGAGTGCTGAAGGGGAGAAAATGCGCCTGAGTTGGCTACATTAAACACCACTTTTCTGTTGGTCATTGTTGGTCTTCAACACCCCCCCCCCCATTATTGACATGTTTATTATGAGATCCTTTGCTACTAGATTGAGATTGCAAATACAAAAACACATCCCATACAGTCTTTCGTAATGGTGATGTTAAGTAAGTATTTTGAATTATTCCCCTTAGGCAAGAGAGTTCTTATCAACTTCCGGTAGGGGGCGCTGTGAACAAGCAGCCGTTTTATTATTGTTATTAGTAGATCAGAGAAATCGAGAACACACGTGTGTGTGTCGTGACCGCAGTCATTGTTTGAATAAAGGATCTGTAAGTACCTTTTCTGTTTGCATTTTTAATCTGTTAATATCTGTCCTTAAACCAACCTTAAAGGTGAGTCAGTGGAGGTTGCTGGGGTTTTTAGTCTTGAAAGAGGCTGTAATATACACAATTTTTATTTTGCACTAAAATCCATTATACAAACAATCTACACACACTTTTTGACGCTCTTTTAAAACATTGCAATAATTAAATATCTTCTCTGAAGGTTTAATTTTGGTTATAATTGAAATAAAATAGTATAAAGTTGTAAAAAAAAAACATTTTGTGTACTCACAGTGGGTTTCAAACCGTATAAAGGTTGTGTTTACATTTCTGTCAACAAAGACACTGAATGTGCAATGATTGTTGAGTGTGTCATCTGAAAAATTGAAATCGATTTTTAAAAATCTTATAGAATTTTTATTCAAAGAAAATTAGGTAATTTAATGATTAATTGACTGGATTTTGGAAAAATATTGCTTACTTTTGACTGAAAGAACGTGTAGACCAGTGATTCTGAATGTGGGGCACATGCCCCACAAGTGACTAATTTGAATATATTGGGGGGCAATTTGGAATTTGGGTGTGAAGTGCAAAAAGTGTTCTGTGGTTCAAAACTGAGTTGTGTTAAGGCTTAACTGATTCCTTCTTAATTATTCAATACTATTAATTCCTAATTAAACAATACTATTAATGTGCTAATTTTACTATAGAATCCATAGAAATTAATACTTAACTCATTAACTTTGTGAGGTGTAAAAGCGATGAGGTAATTGCGTTGTTGTTACTAAATTTCACACAATAAAGAAATTATAGAAATTTTAGTAAGTGTCATAAAGGTCATACATCAGTATTTTTTGCAAAGAATTTGTTTATTTAAAGATATTTATTCATTTAAGATGAATAGAAAAAGTTTGTCAGTATTCAGAGGGGGACTTCAAGTTTGGCTGTATACATTTTTTGCCACATGATATATAATTAAATTACTTTTTTCTTTTATAGTAAAGGGGGCATTAAATCTTTTGAGCTGACGTGGTGGCACATGGAGCAAAAAAAGGTTAAGAAACACTAGTGTAGCCATATGGTATTTACCTTATTATATGTCTCACTGATAACATCCCGACAATAAAAACTATTCACAAGAAATACATTCACAGTATTTAATTCATTATATTGGTATATCACTGTATCGGTTGTTTAGTGTTCACTGACCTAAACGTCACCATCGATGGTTTGGTAGTTCAGAGTTGTCTTATGCCACCGATACAAGCTAAGACCATGAAATTCAGACTGAAATTAGGGTCTCGGCTTATCTGAAGCTTGCCTTATACACTGAAATATATGGTTTATACATTCTAAAAGGGAAGGGAAATGAAAGAAAGAACAATGGATGAAAGACAGTGATTCATTTTTTTACAAATCCCTTTGAAGTCTGTTTTAATGTTAGACATCTGCTTTAGTCTTCAGTCTAATACAATGATTAGTTTTTACTGTTGCATATGCAGAAAACCCTGCTCAACATACATACGTAGTTGGAAACGGGGGAAGTACTTTATAGCCTTTTCTCATAGCTGTGGATATTCTCTTCTTATTTTTCGATTATTTTTGATAATTGATTTTTTGTTTATTTTTTTCATTTCATCTTTTTCAAAATGATTTTCCATTTGCGGACCCCTTACATGGGACCACTTTGATTGGCCAAGACAATGCTGTGTATTTTGTTCAAGTCCACCTTAGGACAACTTTTGGTAAGGAACCTCTCTGATCGCTAAGCACAATGTTTTTGAAGATCCCTGTAAGGCCTCTATTTTTGTTATGAACTACATCTTCTTAAGAAACAATCTTTGTCATTGGAGATCAATAGGCCGACATAAACATAGACCTATGTGTTTATAATGCTTGAAATTTACTGCTTTGTTTGTGCGAACCTTTATTTATTGTGCAGTGCTTGTCATACAAGCTATTCATAATGTTTTTGTTGCTGGATGCTCAATAAATGTAGTCATGACTCAAACTCGGATGAGTGCCTATAAATCATGTCATATATTATTTATGTAAGTATTATGTGGAAACTTGATTTTTATTACTTTTGCATACATTATGCATAAAAAGATGCTCGAATGAATTGGAAATCGGTGTAATAAGATGCTTCATTGTTTAACTTGGGGAAAAAAGCACAAAGTACACTACACACACGTTGACTCTGGCATGTGTAACTCAAAAACTAACCAACATAGCTTGATGCAGTTTGTTTTATACAAAAGGCCAAGGTCATTGCTACATAAGATTTCAGTCACGAGCACTCTAAAACATCTCATTGATGCACTGTTTTATTAGTTTGGTTTCTTTATGGACAGACCTTGTTTGTTTGTGTGTGTGTGTGTATATATATATATATATATATATGTGTGTGTGTGTGTGTGTGTGTGTGTGTGTGTGTATATATGTGTGTGTGTGTATGTATATATGTGTGTGTGTCTATATATATGTGTGTGTGTGTGTATATATATATGTGTGTGTGTGTATATATATATATATATATATACATATAAGAAAAATCGGAGAATATGAGGATTGTAAGAAAGTTTTTTGTGATCATTTTTTTTCTCTCATTCAAAACAAATCTCTATTTAAACATTTTTGTTAAAAGTTCCCATTAGCTCCTGCACTTCCAGAACCAAGAACTGCTTGCTTTGTTATGACATGAAAAAGGTTAATTCAGCAAGAAGTTTTTGTTGTTTTATCTCCTCCCCTAAGCCTTCCCCACCTGTCAATGCCTATCTTCATTGATGTCTGTCTTGTTTTGATCTAATGACCCAAGAGCAGCCACAGTTAGGAAGTTGGATGATTGCTGTCTAAATTTTGGTACTTGGTTCCAGTCATGAGTTTGAAAACCTCGAGGGGTTATTTTATTTGGCATTTTATTATAACTTGGATATCCAACATGTCACTCTTAGTTTAGTGTTTCAGCTTTCTCTTAGTCCAGTTGTTAAGTTTATTGTCAGGGATGTCATTTCTTTTTAAAACTTCCCAATTATTGAATACTGGATTGTCGATAGCTTGTTTACTTGGTGTCATCTCTGCTTCTCTTCTCTTAGATTACTCT
>VCCN01003262.1:2988691-3000021 GCA_006491835.1 Architeuthis dux
AACTTTTTATGGGAATTAAACTTTAATCAGGTCAGTTTAAATCTTTCTTTACTTCAAAATTTATTTTCTTTCTGTTTCATCCTTTTCTTGCTTTTCATCATAAATGTTGGCATTATAGAAAGTGAAATCATCCCATTCAAGTACCTATTTTAAACTTCACACCACAAGGCTTGAAGGATTTTTACATGTACTAAGACTGACTATCATGAGCTCTGGAGTCTGTAAATCATTCTCAACCTTTTTAGACTGGAGGAACCCTTGAAATAACTTTCATATCTCAAGGAACCCTGCATAAAAATATATGAAAAGCTTATAACACATCTGTGTGTTAAAAAAATTATATGTATTATATAATAAACTTCTAACAATATGAATTGAAGAAAATCAATAAATATCTAAAATCTGGAACATTTTATTATATTATCTGAAATTGTAACTTTTTAAAATTTTTCTTTTGAAAAACTGAAATTTATTAAAATGTTTAAAAATGAGAACCACTGGTCTTTTTCGGTTGGTGAGAATTCAGATGCTCCTGGAGTCAAATCCCATCAGAACAAAGGCTGATACTCATTATATAAAAAAAATCTCAAGTGAAGCAAAATGCAGGTGCTTTTTTCACACATACATTTTCGCAAAACCTCTCCTGGAAGCCTCGGGTTCCGTGGAACCCCAGTTGAGAAAGGCCGCTGTAAAGGGTCGATGTTTGTCCTTAGGCTCAAAGATGAGAAATCTAATCAAATACAGATAAACTGTGGGGCAGAGCATCTGGGATTAAGTTCATCCCTCGCCAATAATTTATTCTCTCAGCTTCACCAGGTTTAACCGGAGAGTAGATTTATAAGGAGATAAATAAGCCAGGTACAGTACCCGACCATTTATCCAGCAAGCTTGGGATTGAAGGTAACTTTCTGGATTAAGGCTTAATATACCCTTAAAATATAAAATGAACAATGAAAAGTAAAGAATGAAATTCTATTCAACAAAAACAAATTAATACACTTCTAAAGCTGGGTTTCTTTGATCTTTATTAATCTACTTAAAACTCTTGAAATATAAAATGTGAAATACACGATGATAAGTAAATGAAGAAAAGTGAAGAATGAAACTGTTTATAACATATACAAATTAATCAACTTCAAAAATAGGATCTTTTTAATCAATATTAATCCATTAATCTTCATCTGAAGACAATTCAACCTCGCTACAAAAATTAAAACCAGAATGGCAGTGCAGTGAACTACTACTAAGCCTGCCAGTTTCAAAACCAGTCATATTCAAAACTAGCCAGATTCAAAACTAGCCAGTTTTCAAGTATTTCCGTTTTTTCTGGAAGCTGGAGAAATGGTCCTGTACTGTATTTCTTTGTGTGTAAACCTGACATTTCAATGATGAAAAATATCTTTTTCTGACTCTATTTAGTTATGTGCCATGTTTCCATATCAAACTGATCAGAGAATCAGAAATTATTAATTATGAACCTTTGGGTAAAGCTTTTATTACAATTAACTATGTATTCTAACCTCTCATCCTGTAATTTATATAACAGGTGGTTCATGTTTACATCTGCTATGGTCAGTCCATTTATTTGTTTGTAAAATAGCATGGGTAGTATTTATTAAACAAATATATCAAAACTTTCATTCACACTAATGATTATATATATATATATATGGGAATAAATTTGAATGGTTCATTACAAGCGGTATTGCCGGTTTCACATATAGATTTTCACAATGAATGGTTCATTGTGAAAATCTATATGTGAAACCGGCAGTACCGCTTGTAATGAACCATTAAAATTTATTCCCACAAATATCCGCTCTACTTTTGTATTGAGCTCTCTTCAGATCGTAATTAAGGTCTACGAGGATACTGATGCATAAGTGTATCATACATCCAATATTACCTATATATATATATATATATACCAGTAAGTGAGCAGCTGCCAGAATTTCCATGGCAAATATAATATGAATTCAAAAAGTTGATCATTTAATATTCATCCATCTTCTGCAAGAAAACTTATGAAAAATATTAAATTCAGAGACATGTCTAGAGGATACAAAAGGGTACATTTTGGGCCCCATCAAAGAAGAATTTTCAATAAAATACACTTAATAATTCAAAAATGCTATAGTGTATTACAATAGCTTGCAGAATGTTGACGTTCTAGCAATCGGAATGTTGAAAAGGGCCTAAACAGCCGTAACATGTACATCAGAAGGTATAAATCAATCCAATACACAAGGCGGAACTTCATAAAAAAATGTTATGATTTTTTTAAATTTAAGGATTTAACAAAATTTTAGAATTTTAATATTTCATAACGTCTAGAACACTGAAATTGAAAATATTTTTCATTTTGATAGTTTATTGTATGCTATAGTATAATTATATTATCCAAAGCAATCTGTGAAGGTCATTCACAGGGCTATGAATGAACATTAGTGTAAGTTTGGTTTAATGACAGATATTAACAGATTTATAATGCAAACAGAAGAGGTACTTACTGAGATCCTTTATTCATATAATGACCGTTGTCAACCAAACACGTGTGTCCTTCCGAGCTCTTTATTCTACTAATGAACACAATACATAATGGCTGCTCGTTGACCAGAACGTAAAACAGAAGAAGTCTTCTGCCTAAGGGGAATAACTCATTATACTTACTTAACAATTAGTAACATTAATGCTTAAAAGTGAAATTTGATGATTTACCACTGAATTTTGCAATTTTGGGCCTAAAGTTTGTCTCAGCAATTTTCAGCAATCAATCCGTATGTTGTGCATTGAAAATCAAGGGAAAACATTACTGAAAGACAATAGGTTTATTATATTTATAATTAGTATTACCCATAATAAATATGGTACATTAATTATTTTGAACTTTGTGGGTACCTCCGATGATCTGTTAATAATGTTTATGGCAAAATACAGAGTGTCCATAAAGTCTCTATTTTATTACACTGTTTAAAGAGAAATAGATAGGGACTTTATGGACACCCTGTATATCTCAAAGATCATTTTTGCGACTTCTTTTATGATTTCCTGATTCTTCATACTGTCTACTTTGGTTGGACATATCCCAAAAGTATTTTGGCATTCACTACTGTTGACTCAGTGAAATCCTTAGGTACATCACTCTGAATAGAAACTATATTTCTTCTAGCATCTGAGTTTGATCATGCAGTGGGATTGAATTGTTTATCTTTCTGCCTTCAGGCTAATACTCTAACCCCCTAAACCAATCTATATAATAGATCTCTGCAGATGCAACATTCTCAGAATCGAGACTGGGCATCAGCTGATTGTTCAATATTAAACGAATGGAAAAGCAATTTCCTATATTTTAACTGCAATTGTGAAGGATGATATGAGCACTTATGACTGTTGATTCAAGTTCTGAATTGAAATATATTCATCATTCCACACATTATTTCGACTAGTGGAGGTCGGAGTGGCATAACGGTTGCCAGCACATAAAATGGAATCAGAAAGCCAAGTTCAAATTCCGGCCAAGGCTGTTTGCACTCACTTTGCACTAATTCCCTGGGAAAGGCATGAATCCATCTCTTTTCCCCTCAGCTAAGAATAAAATAACAGGGCAGACTGGGCTATCTAGCCTTGGTTGGCAACCAGTCTAGGAGAAGGACAATTCTGAATCCAAAACTAGCAGTGGACTCCACTCCCCCCACCCCAGCTATGGAGAAAACCCTTGCAACCCCAACCCGTAAAAACCCACTTGCTAAAGGTAATTGGTACACAAGCTGAAAGATTGATTGGATCCAGGATTTGGACTAGTATTTTAATCTTTGTTGTTTTTATCATAACATTTCAGTTTATGTATTCTTTGGTCCTCTTCATCTGTATGTTACATCTGGTTGTCTTTAGAATTTGCTTAGTACTTTTTTTCACTTGATCAACAAAAATGCTACAATTTAGCAAATTTACAGAACCAGGAACCAAATTTTCATGAAAAAATAAAAAATATGAAGCAATTTCTAAAGACAACTGGATGCAATATATGCCTGAAAAAGGCCAAAGAAAAAAAATCAGCCAAAATGTTGTGATAAAAACAGCAATGATGAATATGGCACAGAGGAAATCATTTATTACAATCCAATGTTATCAAATGGTTATTGTTATCAAAATCAGTCGGTCCCAAACACTTTATTTAAAATGAATCAAAAGTTTTTTAAAGTAAAAAAAATAAATTTCATATTAATTTTTTGAAATGTAAAGTTGTTTATAACAATGAATTTATAACACTGCTGTGTGTGTGTGTTTGTTAGGCTGCTGATAATATAACTACAACTACTACTGTTGTCAATTTTGTTTTTACCCAAAATGAATACAAACATTTTAGTTAACAATACCTAAGGTTAATCATTATTAGTAATTTTTAGACTATTTTACCTTCATCTTGATTTTTCAGTTGCTTTTAATTGCAACTATTACTCAGGCCAGCTTCTCTTCGGCAGTTGGTTGAGATGAAGGTAAATAGTAGTCTAAAAATTAATAATAATAATTTACAATACTTCATCTAATAAAAATATAATAATTACCTTGCGTTAACATTTCCAATTACTGTGTAAACATCTGGACTCAGACATAGCTTTAAGTATACTGTTAGCAAAGCAACGAGCAACAATAAACTATGAAAATGAAAAATATTGAAAAATATTTTCAATTTCAGTGTCCTAGACATTATAAAATAGTAAAATTCAAAAACTTCAACATTTTAAAAAAAAACTTTTTAAATTAACACTTTTATGAACATAGTTCAGCCTTGTGTATTGGTGTATGCCTGCTGATGTACATGTTACGGCTGTTTAGACCATTTTCAACATCCTGACTACCCTTGCTGACTTGCTTTTGATTTTCAGTTAGTTTATTTAATGAACAACATAAAATTGTTAACAGAAATTCAAAGTTAAAAATTTCTGTTGTATCGCGTATTAAAGTCTTATTCCAGTAAGTAAGTCTTGCTTCTCTCTCCATCCTGGAACCAATCAGAAGTATCCAATACCAGCAGACAATTCTCAGTTTTAGTGCTTTTTTAATGCCCGGGTCCTCTACAAGACGAGTGCAAATAGAGGAAAGCCAGGAGAATGGGGGAAGGTCCCAATTATCTGCTAATTCCAGTTTATATGTGCGGTTATTGCACTGGCCAACCACTATGTCACCACTGGAATAGGCCAGGCACGTTTCCCACCATTCTGCAAAGTAATCCCCGTGGTTGGACACCACAAATGCTCAAATAAACTAATTACTTTGTTTCATCTGGAAGAATCAAAAAAAGGATTCAATGCGGGTATTAACTGCTGCAACAGCAGCACATTCTCATGAGCAGCCATAGAGTGGGTGGGAGATGGCAAAAAAGAAATTATAAAGCAAAACCTTGGACACCACCAGTGAGAATATTTAAAAAGAAAATATTTCTACAGTTATTAGAAACCGTTAACTAAAACTCTCAAAATAGGTTTCTTCAGTTCTCAAGTAGGTCTGGCTGGCTGGCATCACGTGTACACCAATGGAGTTAGAGGGCTGAAATTTTCAACATCTACTCCTTATTATGTCTAGAAAAAACGTTTTTTTGTGTTTTTTACCCCTCCCCCCCAATAGGTTTTTAGTGGGGGCATTCAATTTGCAATGTAAATTTAATCCAAATTGATCACTTAGTTTGTGTCCAGCAGCATTCACGTTTGTTTTTTGAAAATTCAGACTTTTTTAGTGATCACCCCCAACATGGCATAGAATCTGCAACTATAAAAATGGTGTTGCAGATTCTATTCCAAACAACAGCTACGCAGATAAGGCTAGTGTGTTTTCAGATTATAATCCTCACGTCTTAAAAGGTGTCCTTTTAAAAATTTTCTTTTTAAATCTTCCACTTGGTGTCTTGGAGTCTGTGGAGATGGCAGTTGGTTTATTTCATCCGTCCGTTTTTTATCCTCCTTTATTATACTTGAGCAATTCATTATAATCCATATAGGCTCGTCAAAGCTTCACCAAAGCCTCATCAATCATACATTTCGGGAACACGATCCCTACATCATTGGTTGCCAGCCTCTCATGACGCTGGATGGGGGGTTGGCTTTCCCCGGTTTGAATCCCGAGTTGTCTGTCTCCTAGACCAGTTGCCAAGCAAGGATGAAGAGCCCAGTCTGCTCTGCTATTTTACCCATAGATAACTGGAGGGAGAAGAGATGGATTGATGCCTTTCCCAAGGGCATTAGTGCAAAGTGTTAACTATCTCAGCTGGAGTTTGATCTCAGTTGGCTGATTCCATTTCCCGTGCTGCTAACATTTAGGCCACCTGCACCCCCTTCTTATTGATAGAAAAGAAAAGAAAACAAAGACCATTGCAATCTCCTCTCATCTTCTTATTTATTGAACCAGATTTTGTGTAGAAAAACTTTTTACAAGAAGCTGAGATTTTGCTGAAATTTCATTAAGACTTTATTTTTACAGTTATTAGAAACCGTGAACCCAAACTCTCAAAATAGGTTTCTTAAGTTTACAGTTAGTCCAGCTGGTTGGCATCACGCATACACCAAAGGAGCTAGAGGGCTGAAATTTTCAACATCTACTTATGTTTAGAAAAAACGTTTTTTGTGTTTTTACCCCCCCCCCCCACCCAATGGGTTTTTAGTGGGGGCATTCAATTTGCAATGTAAGTTTAATCCAAATTGATCACTTAGTTTGTGTCCAACAGCAATCACGTTTGTTTTTTGAAAATTCAGACTTTTTTAGTGATCACCCCCAATGTTTTTTTCTTATTATTATTATGTTTCGAAAAAACAGTTTGTTTTGGGTTTTTCAAAATTACCCTCAAAATAAGTTTTTAGTGGGGGGGTTCAATTTACAAGTAAGTTTATGCTAAATTGGTTCCTTAGTTTGTGTCCGCCAGTGTTTTCAAAATTCAGACTTTTTTTTAGAGATCACTGCCCTACAAAAGGCGAGAGGAGTAAGTTATTCATTGATCACCCCTTTTTAAAATTTTTTAATTGATCACCCCCAACATGGCATGCTGCCAAAAGACGTTAGTCATGTGACGGTTTCTATTGAGTGACTAACCAAACCTGTGTTTTTATTTATTTGTTTAATTATTGGATCCCGTTTTCTTCTTTGAATAATGTGTGTGCGTTCAAAAAGATCAAAATAATGTGATGAAGTTGTTAATTAGTTATTTCAACTCTTTTATGTTTTGTTTTAATAATATTAACTTTGTTCTTTTCTAGAAGATTAATTGGAATATATTTCCCATTAGTTATCTTCAATTAAAGACATATAATTAATTAACCACCGCCAATGAAGTTTGAAGTGGTATTCACTCATCTTTGTCTGTTTGTCTACTCAATATCTCCAAAATATCTCAAGGAATTTGAATGACATTTTATAGAAGCATTAGGCCATAGGATAAGGGAGAATTGATTAGGTTTGGGGGCAAATCGAGGAATTTTTTTCCATTGAAAGATGTTTTTTGATACCTTAAGACAATAATCTGCAATATGGGAAATCAAAACTTACAGTTATCTCTCCTGCATCGTAGCTATATACAAACTGATTTTCATGGCAATTGCATTGGTAGATGTATGCACTCTGAGTGCTTTCTTGTTTTATGAAGAATTCATGAAGTATAGTTGGAATTCTGAACCAGAATTTAGTTTTTTAGTGGGAGGAAAAACTTCACCTATTAGATCTGATACTTTTTTCTCCAAATCTGTTTTACAGCATTTTTGTTAGTCTATAACTTGAAGATTTTTCAATATATTCATCATTTTTAGATGACATTTTCTGTGTATACTTGATGAGGTATCTAACTACAATTGAAGAAATCTCAGTGTTTGTACATGTATGCACTGCGATTACTCGACAAATAACCATTGTAAAAGTTGACATTCGTCAGATATATTAGTCAGCACACAAGGCAGTGCAGTGTCGAGTTTGAAGTATTTTGGATCAGCCATTCTCGAGAAAACTAATAAAAATAAATAAAAAATTACAGATTATAGATCTTTTATCTTTGATCTAATTCTAGATATAAAATATCTAAATTAGCAATAGATCTAGATATAGATATGAAATATCTAAATTGGCAATAGATCTAAATTTAGATATGAAATATCTAAATTGGCAATAGATCTAAATTTACATATGAAATATCTAAATTGGCAGTAGATCTAAATTGGCAATAGATCTAAATTTAGATATGAAATATCTAAATTGGCAACACTGAAGAGAAGTAACCGAAATACTTCGAAGCCATAGTTTTGTATGACGGATGGACATGACTATTAGGGCAGGCTCCTCAACACACCATAAAGTCCAGCCCCCTTCCAAACCTGCACCTTTGGAACGGGCACTGCCCTAGATTTATTAATTTTGTTTTATTAATTCAAAACTTTTAACCTATTGCACCTTGAAATCTCAATAGAATTTGTGAACTTCATTTGAATTTGAATTTCAGGGGTGTAATTCAATAATACAGGTTATTAAAATGCATTAATGTTCGATAAACTATTTTGCTCAGTTTTTAAAATGCTGAATACATAGCTTCACATTTTGGGCTGTAACCTTTTAATCCCATCGGATACAAATTGGGAACATGCATCGTTGGGAAGCTGAGAAAATTCCCTTTCTAACGATGTATATATGTATATACTTCCATCAATCGTAAAATGCTGAATACTCAGCTTCACATCTTGGGCTGTAACTTTTTAAGCCCATTGGATACAAATTGGGAACATAGAGCATTATAAAGCTGACAAAATTCTCTTTCTAATGATTTATATATGTATATACCACAATCAAAAATTAATTCCACTGTCCATAGAATTTGGACTGTGTACTTGAAGTTTCCATCGTAAAATGTTGACATATAGAATTTGGGAACTCATTTGTATTTCAGGGATGTAATTCAATAATACAGGTTTATAAAATGCAGTAATGTTTTAGATAAACTATTTTGCTCAGTTTATAATCTTAAACTTCTTGAGAACATTAGATCAAGCGAGAAAGAAGTTAGTAAAAGTTGGATCCACTTAGTAGTTTGCTAATCTTGTAGAAATTTTTGATGCTATGATTCCATGACTGGCTAAACTGAAAAGTTCTGTTTTGCCAAAATCTTCCTAAATGGTAAAAGAATAGGGAAGGGCTTGGATATTGCTGAAGCATTAATTATGACCTGCTTCTTGGCTGAGGTATTTCCCATGTGGTTGATGGTTGAGCGCAGATGAAAGCTAGGATTTTGAATGCTGATTTTTAAGGTAGGTAGGCAAGCCTCCCTCACTTAGATGATTGATGAAACACAGTCCTTCTAATCTCGCTACCCATGAGGCCCTGTACCAGACTAAGTTAAACTTGATAAATATCTATATCAGGTGGGTTTTGTGACATACTGGTAAGTTGTACCAGGGAATATTGTAATGTATTTGGTAGGGACTGTTTCATTGATTAAACATGGCTTATTGATTAGTCTTATCTCCTTAAATGCTCTCCAGGATGGCCATTATTTGAACTGCACTCTATATCAGAACAATTTCCTATAATATGACTGAATTAGTGCATCTTGGTGAGAATAAAGCACTTTAGGGGCTTTCAATAGGAAACCTGGTTTCCTTGGGGAAAACTAGGTTGTTACTATTTTATAAGTGTACTTGAGAGGTCTTTAGACATGTTGGCAACAGAAAAATGGGCCAATTTCTATAGAAACCTGAAGAAACAGATTGAAGTAGGTGGTTAAAGTTAGCATGCTGATTGGGATATACAAGGTCTGTCCAGAAGGTTTCCAGCTATTTTGAATATTTATCGAGAACCGGTTGCGCAGCCTGATGTAACTTGGCAAACAATCGGGGGGGACCTTAATGCGCATGCATGAACATACACTCTCACATAGGGTTACTCAGTCAGCAGTGAGATGCCATTGAGTGAACCTGTGTACTGTGTGACTGTTGTATTCTCAGTGACCAAGCCTGCCCATTCTTCACGTCAAATACAAAATTCTTTTGGCAAAACATTGCATAATCCAGGTATGTCAGCCCCCGATACCATCCAGATGTGGCTCCCTGTGACTTCTGGCTTTTCCCAAAGAGATTTCAGACCATGGAGGGGTTTAAGGAAAACACACCAAGGTGATCTCAAAAGAAGACTATTCTGAAAAGTAGAAGGAATGCTGGAAGCCTCAAGGGGACTAAGGCCCTAGCTAGGCTATTTTTCATTAATATTAAATGATTGCATACTTTCCAGATGGTCCTTTTAACTTCACACATCATATCTGATCCCTGCCTTTTAATCAAAGCAGTTTGGGAAAATAAGTCTATGTATTTTTTTTTTCTTCCGATTAATGTTATTTTTAACATGTTTTTATTTTTAATAGTTATTTTACTTTTAGGGTGTTATGTGTACTTACTAAATTCTACAATTTAAAAAAATGGTATTATAATTCATTATATTAATCTAGAGAGAGAGGGAGATTACCTATTCTCAAATTAAGTATGTGTGTATAAACATACATATATATATATCCAACCCTTAAAATCTCTTTTGGTCATGGCCAGGGAGTTTTAAATGTGTTTAACAACTAACATCTGAAACCCCCTTCTAACAAATATTGCATTCACCATCATTTGCCTTGCATACCAAACTAACCAATGGTATTAATTTTGGCACTATTTAAACCGTGTAAACAATAAGATTTCACAATCTCGATAATGACTGAATGCACAGTTGAAAGCGCTCGATCCGATATATCGTTTGGACAGTATTTATATAAATTACATCCGAACATGCATTCTCTTGTGCGTAAACACAATTAGGGTTATATTTTTAAAACTGTGTTTAGGTATTTCGGATAATAACATATGGTCGTGCAAGGGGGTTGTGTGTATGTTTAGGTTAGGCTTTTGGTGTGTGTGTGTTTTAGGGAATCTATTGTGTTATGGTGAGTTTTAATGGTGGTTATCTTATGGGCTAGAGTTAGGTGTTATTTGGATTGTTTAATGTAATATTTAGTCCCTTAGGGGAAAGAGTTTGTAGGAGCGTAATCCACATATTCTCATGATATTCAAGGATTTTTGTGGCCCTTATTAGGTGTAATCTTTTCTATCCTTTCATTAATGGTGAGTTTTGTATCATTGCTAAAGTTGTGGTTTGGTATGCGAAAGTGTTGTTCTACTGGGAGTAAATTCATAAGATTGGTAGATTTAATTCTATGTCTGTAATTGTTGTGTCTGATATGAAACTGTATATTATATGATATTATATATATGGTTATTTACTAAGCATAAATAACCTAGTCTGGCATATGGCCATAATAGTGGAGCACT
>VCCN01003262.1:3002661-3013083 GCA_006491835.1 Architeuthis dux
AAACTGAATGAAAATCAGTTCATATATAGCTACAATCCAAGGAAGGTAACTGTGTTTGGATTTTCCGTATTTCGGACTATTGTTTTTCTCTTGTTAATATATGAAAAATATATCTCAATTGAAAACAGATTCGTAGATCCGCCTCTGACACACAATTCAAAATGATGTCATTGAAATTCATTGAGAAATTTTGAAGATATTGTGTGGAAAAACGTTAGTGAATACACAGATATACGGGGAAAAGATTTTTTTAAATATCTCTCACCACCGCCATTTTTTTTTGGGGGGGGGCAAAAATAATTCCTGGATCCGCCCCAAAATGTAACCAATTCATCTTTAGACATGGCCTGCGCTTCCACAAAATTTCATTGAAATTCATTGAGAACTTTTGGAGATATTGTGTGGACAAACAGACAGACATGAGTCAATACATACCTCTTTCGACTAGATGTGCTACATTTGACTCTGGGGCAAATATTTTAACCTTGTTCAGAATTGCATATTCTTTATGAACCTAACTCAATTGATCGTCTTGGGCATTGAGTAAAGATTCAACTGCTCAATATTTCATGATAAATTTTTAATTAAGAGTTTTTGCATTATTTATATTGAACTTTTCATTAAGTGACATAGACAGTTATGCAAATTGTGTGAATTATTTGGCCAAAATATTCATAACTATTTGTTTATTTAATGCTTTTGAAGTTTTCATCTCCACTTGTAACAATGATAAATGAATGAAAGATTGCCCAAGTACAAAGTCGGTGATCCTCATTGCCACAACATTGACCTAACAGTGGAATCTTTTCTTCTCATAAAATCTACTATACCAACAGAATAAATGTCTACTTTTATTTATTAATTATCACAATAGGAGGTACAAGTGGCATAACAGTTAATGACACGGACAATGGAATTGGAGAGCCAAGTTCAAACTCTGACCAAGATTGTTTGTTTATTTTGTACTAATGCCCTTGGGAAATGCATGAATCCATCTCTCTCAGTATAGGAAAAATAGCAGGGTGAACTGCATGTAAAATAATAAGTCACACACTGACAAACGATAGTAAGACAACAGTTTATTATGAACTGATTTTCTTTACAACCTGATTGTTCCACTGGTAAACATCGAATGGCTGCTCGTCTTCGGTCACGTGTCCATCAGAATTAGGGAGCGCCCCCTTCGTAAGGGCCATAACTCTGTTCATAGAACATTTGTTATTAACACTGCACTCTCTAGCTTTGGGTGGCAACCAGTCTAGGAGAAGGATACCTCTGAATTCAAAACCGTACTTAAGTGGATTTAACGCTCTAATTGTCAAGTGCACCCATACTCCTGAAGTATTTTAGTTTATAAGAAAATTCTCAGCTTTTATGAGGCTGGAACAAAACAATCTTTCGTCACTTAAACTATCACCATCTTTTTATATAAGAGTAAATCTCAGAAGGGGCCTCAATGGTGGGGCATCCTATAAATGTGTTTGTATGATTACATGTGTTTGTTTCTGATTATGGGCATGCGTATTTACACACACACACATGCACGTGTTTAGGTATTTATTTTATGAGGTTGGAATATGATGGCACAGGGTTGTTTAATGTGGGGGCCCAGTCACCGGAACTGGTGTCACTAAGGCTGGGTGACCCACAACCGTCCCCTATTAGTGCAATGGGTAGGTATTGCCCCAGGGAAACTGACACCACCCCCCTTGACTGGTCATAGTATACCTTTTTTTAGGCCAAAGGATGAATCCCGTGGTACACCTATACATGTGTGTATCTGTTTATATGAAAATGTGGTCAATGTGTTATATTTCGTTGGAGACTTGTAAGAATCAGCTCTCTTCTTCCTGCCAACCTTGGAACAAGCTCATCTCGTGTACATCGGTGAAATGCTAGCAGGTGTGTTTTATTATATTAATAATTACTAAGCTTAAATTAGTCTGGCCAAAGACAACAGTAGTGGAACAACTAATGAAGAATTCAACTCACTATTAATTACGTCGAAGACTAATTAATGCAAACATGTTTAATATGACATGTTTCTATGGGAAGCTGCTTTTTTCACAGGATAATTTGTTTATATGTTAGGGAATTTGGCTATGCCAATCTTCCAAGTGACGAAAATTATCATCTAGAATTGTATCTCTTATCTGAATGCCAGAGGGAGATTCACAATGATCACAACTACTAAGATGGCTCGGAGATAGATGTGTAGAGAGATAGATATAAACTGAGATAGACAGATCCTGTTGAAATGAGAACCCCTTCTTTTTTTTTTACTCCCAACATTTAAAAGTTTGGAAGTATTACTAACATTACTCCTCCCTATCGCCAGTGTTAAGTATGAGTTATTCCCCTTAGGCAGAAGTGTTCTTACCCACTTCCGCTAAGGGGCGCTGTTTTATGTTCTGGTGAACAAACAGCCATTTTATTATTGTGATTAGTAGAAGAGAGAGCTCGGAAGGACACATGTGTATGGTTGACTGTGGTTATTGTGAATATATGAATAAAGGATCTCTGAGTACATAATCTTTTGTTGCATTTTTAATCTGTTAATATCTGTCATTATACTAAGCTTACATCCAGTACACCAATGAAGGGCTAAGAGGTGTTGCATCTTACCTAACGATAAGACAGGCAGTGTTGCCAATTTAGCATGTTTCTTGTTTTGGCATTGCAAAAAGCTCTAAATTAGCACGTTTTTGCCTAAAACATTTTGGCCATTTTGGGCGATTTTCTGGCTCTTTTTGACCATTTTTAGCATCTTTTTTGTGGTCTTTGGTCATTTATGGCAATTTAAAAATGTTTAGCCCTTTTTTAGTGCTTTTTGGCAGTTAAACTAGAGTGAAAATATTTTTTGTGTTGGCAACACTGAAGTCAGTTATGTTCAGTTCCATGAGGCATTTGAAATATTCAGTTCAAAAGTTAATTAACCAAAAGAGAACTTTAAAACATAAAAAAGTGTTAACACATTTCACTGAATTTATTTACTTGTTAGAAACCGTCACCCATGGAGCTGGAGGGCTTAAAATTTAAACATTTACTCCTTATTATGTCTAGAAAAACGTTGTTTTTGTTGGGTTTTTTTAATTCCCTCCTTAAATAGGCTTTTAGTGGGGGTTCAATTTGCAATGTAAGTTTATGCTAAATTGATCCCTAGTTTGTGTCCAGCAGCTTTCACACTTGTTTTTTGAAAATTCAGACTATTTGTGATCACTGCCCAACAAAAGGCGAGAGAAGTAACTTATTCATTGATCACCCCTTTTTCCAATTTTTTAATTGATCATCCCCAACTCTGCATGCTGCCAAAAGACATTGGTCACATGACGGTTTCTATTGAGTGACTAACCAGACCTGTTTACTTATGTTTTAGTATTTTCTATTTTTGAAAAAAAACAAATATTAGAAATTAAAATTTTAGTACTTACCGAATATTTGGAGGTGTGGAGTGGCCAAACAGTTAACAGCACGGAGAATGGAATTAGCGAGCCAAGTTCAAACTCTGGCTGAGACAATTTGTGTTCACTTCGCACTAATGCCCTTGGGAAAGTCATGAATCCATCTCTTCTCTCTCGAGCTATGGGTAAATAGCCAGGCAGTTTGGAGTCGGACAACACTGATTGCAAACCGGTCTGAAGAGGGATGGGCTCTCTCAGGCTATCTCACCCTTGACACACCCATGATGAAATCATCTGTGGTGTCCCAACGACCTTGCACTGGGTTACAGGATATTGAAAAAACAAAAAAACAACTACCATTCCAAGGGAAATTATGAATCACCATCACCCATATATGCTTCTTTTTACTTCGTAAATTAAGCAGTGGTGGTGGTAAAATTGATTTTCCTTGAGGAAAATGCTACCAGTATGCTTTGAACTATAAATTCAGGATCCATATCTTCTTTAACCCCCCTCCCCAAAGCTATGGATAAAATAAGCAGGGAAGACTGGGCTCTCCAGCCTTGGAAGGCAACCAGTCTAGGAGAGGAAGAACTCTGAATTCCAAACCAGCTCACCAGAAAATAGTGGCAATGTGGAGCTCAGTTACCCACAACCTACCTGAAAACCAAGATGACCATACAATCATCATGAGAAGAGTTGGGAAATGCCTTTCTCCAGCAGTAAGAAAGACCTTTCCCAACTCTTCCCATGATGATTGTAGATTTACAAAATTTGCAATATTAAAAAGAGAAAACAAAAATCAATATGTATAGAGTTAGAAAACTGTAACTGGGTAAATAAACAAGACATCTTATAAAAGCAAGAATAACATATCTAAATATCTAAATAACAAAATGTCTACAGGCCAGAACAAAAAGATTTCAAGAACTCTTCTAAAAAGATTTTCAATGCACAAATTTGTAAGATGAGCAAAATCTAAAAGCCCAATTAAATTTAATTACAGAGATAATGATGGGTTAGTGTACTTTTTCTGGCAAAATAAGCCCGAGAGTAAGAGAGAAACTTTGTAGAGAGCAGATGGGAATTTGTCAATAACTTTTTCAAATCAATTAAAACTATTTATTGACTCGATCTTGTCCGAGGTATGGAGAAAACATTTTGATAGCTTTGCAAAATAAACCAGTTCTTGAGAGGAAAAAAACAACTCGAGAAATGTTCCATCAAAAATGAGTAGTAGTGACTAATTTAGGAGGTGTTAGAACGTCTTTTAAGAGTTTTATAAATATCACTTTACAACCTTTGAGCAGTTTTCCCTAAGGCAGAATCTGACAATTTTCCTGCCCAATTCAAATAATTGTTAATCACCACCACCTACAACCGGCTTAAACACTGTTGCTGAGTTTTGGTTATTCCTGTGTTTTGACATTTATATTTATATGTATCTATGATAATTATAATGATACTTATTAGTGAGAGCCTATATTTGCCCGGCGTCAGTGTGAGCGACTGCTAAACGAGCAGCCTAAATCGTAAATGTGAATAAAGAAACAAACTTTGTGCAGGGATCGAACCCGCGTCCACCTTGGAAGCCACCTATACGCGTGCTGTTTTACCGACTAAACTAACGAAGATCAGATGGTAGACAGGAGTCTTTTATCCTACAATTTGTTGGCTTCTCCATTCTCACGTTCTGATTTTAGGCACGGATATAATTTGTTTCTTTTTTCACATTTACTATTTAGGCCGCTCGTTTAACAGTCACTCACACCGATGCCAGGCAAATATAGGCTCTCACTAATAAGTGTCATTATAATTATCATATTCTGTCGATTGGATATACAAATTATCCATCATTTGATTTGATATGTATCTGGACTTTGACCAGCCCTAACCATTCATAATGGAAACTTGAAATTTTGCACACACAATACTGAGGGAGTAGGGAAACTTTTTTTTAAACCCCTTTCCAAATGGGTTTTTAGTGGGGGGTGGGGGTCAATTTGTAATGTCAGTTTATGCTAAATTGGTCCCTTAGTTTGTGTCTGGTAGCATTCACACTTGTTTTTAAAAAAATTAAGACTTTTATTTAGTGATCACTGCCCAACAAAATGCAAGAGAAGTAACTTATTCATTGATCACACCTAAACTGACAAGATTATTCATGTACAGATAAATTATACAAATATATATATTTTAGAATCAATATATTTATTGCAAACAATAAATGCATACCTCGAAATGAAATTTATTTTTCTGTCGATTTTTCTGTAGCTCTTTGTGTTTTCTGTTTTTTAAATAATTTTAAAACATTAAGGCAACAGGGTAAAAAATGAAATTTAAACAGTAGTAGTAGTGATTTTACTAGCAGCAGTTGCCTGCCTAAATCAGTGAACCCACAAAGCAGAGGCTTGCTTACCACCAGCAGAATTATTTATTTTTTACCAGGTTATATAGTCTAGCATTACTTATTTTCTATCAAGTTATATGGACAAATGAAATTTAAACAGTAGTAGTAGTAGTAGTAGTGATATTACTAGCAGCAGTTGCCTGCCTAAATCAGTGAACACACACACACACACACACACAGCAGAGCCTTGCTTATCACCAGCAGCCAATTTGTACGTTTGCAGTATCCCCTTCCTCTCTTTCTGTTTGCTTTAACATGATGGAAAACCAACAAACAACCGCTGACAATCACCTTTATATTGTAAGATAAATGACAGTTAGATTTGCACCCCCCAATGATAGCTCCAAATGTCAGCACCTAACAACCGGCCATTACACGCATCAAAGAAATTTGTTGGAAACCTGGTATCACGCCACATTTGTGCAACACCCGTACACAAGGCATTGCACCCTGGTGAAGTCTACTGAGCCTTACTAATTCCAGTTCTCTACCAACTCAACAATTCTGAAACTGTCCAATCTCTAGACAACTATTTTCTATGTTCACAAAGCAGAAAGAAAGATATTAGAGCCCATTATGTTTTCTAAATAAATGCTAGATCAGTGATTTTGTAAATTCTTATTTTTGTATAAAAGTTATTTAAAAAGATGATTGCAGTGTTTAAAACAAAGTTTGAGTTAAAATTGGAGAAGTAACCTTTCCTAAGACATGTTTAGCAAGCATATCTCCAATATTCATCGACTGAAAATGTTTTCCATAAATAGATTAACAACAAAAGTTTAGATTAATATTGAGAAATTTAAGATAAGCAAAACCTTTAAATTGCTCTCTAAGCAGACAAAGTTTGTTTTTTTCATTTGTTTAAATGCTGCCTTTGGCAGCCTTTAAGCTTGATATTAAGTCATTTCTTATTTATAGAATTTATATTGTGTTTATTGTGTAGATGAAAGATAATCCGACTGAATGGTAGTAGTATGTGACAGTGTGGAAAATGAAAGATTAAAAAGATGTGTGTTAGATCTCAAAATGTATTATTAAGATAAAAACTTTATGCATTTCGCCTTATCACAGGCATCATCAGAAGTGCAGTACAAAAAATTGTGGAATCAGCAACCTGTTGTAACTCGTTACATGTTGAGAGCAAAATAAAATTGGATAAAAAACTGCAAAAACTGTGTCTTGGAGAGAAAGAAAGTTCTGGGGAAATCTGATATGGTCAAAGGGTTAGGTTTTGACACAGTGGGGGTGGAAAACAAGGAACGTGTGATATGGGTGGGTTTGTGTGTTTAGATAAAGTCTGATGATGTCTATATATTATAATTATTTGCTTATTCCTCTTATCTTCTTATAAAGAACTGTAATTAGGAGTTAATAGATCTGGAGTTATCTTCCCTGGACAGACCATTTCTTTTGTTGATTCATACTTAATTAAATTAATTACTTGGAAACTTGGTGGCCTGATTGGACTGGAAATTGCTTTATTCTCCAAGTAAGAGCATTTTAACAGTATTGTGCAAACAAAAATTGCATTACAATGTGCCGTTTTTGCTGTGTTATAGTAACAAACTCACAAACAAACATACAGAATTTGATCCTTATAATATAGATGGCCACTGTGCACATTTACTTGCTGGTTTTATTTGATGATTGAGTGGCAGGCTGAAGTTTTATTCTAAGGGATCAGTTTGTGAGACTCATTACAGAGAAGAAGAAAATCAACTGTGTTTTTGTTATGTGGTCAGTTTCAAATTAATAAAATTAGTGATACCAAAGTTCAAAAATAATTCCACGCAAATTTCCATACAGATAGATGGTCCCATAAGAACCAAATGAAACACTGTTTTCTCTTTCTACCAACTGATGGATGATGAATGATGGCAATAATTTTTATAATTATTGAAAAAGACCAAAAAAAAGATGAAACACAGGTTTTGTTCACTTCTAAAAATTGTGAAATTATTGTTAAAGCATTTACTTCAAAGAAGAGTTTTCTTTTAGATAAAACCTTTTGAATTTTTGGCTGGTTCAAAGTAAAATTAATTTATAGTTAAAGAAATAATTTTTGAATTAGGAGATTAATATTCAGGTTGTTTGTGGACTCTGAAAAAGACATCAAATACTCAATAATTTCTAATTTGAAGTTATGAATTTTATTCAATTATTATAACATTGATTGCTCTAGTGAGGTCATATAATCCTATAAGATTGTAGGTTAGAATTGAGTCTCACCTATACTTAAATTCCAGACTCTTGCATTGTCTCCCTTAACTCCTTCATTGCACAATGAGAATTTCATGGTATTGAGCACATTGTCAGCTTGAAAACAAGACAGAATTATTTATTTTATACCAGATTATATGGACATTATCACATTAAATATCAAACAAGCCTGGTAAAACTGTTTTAGTCCAGCATTACTTATTTTATACCAGGTTATATGGACATTATCACATTAAATATCAAACAAGCCTGGTAAAACTAGTCCAGCATTACTTATTTTATACCAGGTTATATGCACATTATCACATTAAATAAATATCAAACAAGCCTGTTAACACCACTGACCATCAGTCATTTTTCCCAACTTAAATAAACAAAATGAATCTCCCAGAACAAACCAAATTAAACTAGTATTTTTTCCTTTGCTAACATTATTTGTAAGTAAAGTGCTATCAGTAGCATTGATGATGTTAGAAATGTTGTTAAAAAACCTTTTTTTTCTGGCCATTTTGTGTAGTTCAGAGAAGATGGGATTGTGTTTTCCTCAGAGGCACGTCTTGCAGATGTTGGGATGCCTGAGAAATGCTGCTTGTATTAATTCTTATCAGACAAGCCACCAGCTACAAACCATGTTCAACTGATTTTGAATTTCTACCAGAATGCTGCTGTTCAAAGTCACTTCTTTCTTAACAATTATAAAATTTTGTTTTAGGCACTAAATATAAGTTATTGAAATATTCATGTTTAACGGGTACTACATGGCATCGGAGATAGACGGTGTGGTTGGCATTGGATAATGCTGGAATCTGAAGTGGTCTCGCGATAAGGCGGGAATCTATAGTGACCTTTCAAGTGGGAAGCGAGAATGGGAAATTTAAATTTGTGCCTGACAAGACAAAGGAAAGCAAGAGGCTATTTATTTTGGCAGATAAACAGAAAGGTCCAGGAAGATAGTAGCAGAGGGATTGAGAGATGAGAGTGGAGCTGCACTTAGCAGCACAAGATAGTGGCAGAGACACATTCACCCAGGGTAGCACTGCCATCCATACAGTTTCCATCTTTTGTTTTGCTCCTGCACTGTTTCGTGTTTTGAAAACAAGGGCTCTCTCTTGGTCAACATAAAGAATAATCAAGAGATATTTTTCTAAACAGCTTGTTTTGCCTTGTTGTTCCAGCCCTGTGGTTTCATAACGTGTATTTCTCTTCACAGTACTTCTTTTTACCCAGCTATGTTTAATTTGCACTTTGAAACACTTCTTGGTTCCAAAGATAGTTAACAGCATAGAAATACAGGGTGTCCATAAAGTTCCTATCTATTTTTGTTTAAACAGTGTAATAAAATAGACAGAGACTTTATGAACACCCTATACAATCAGGAGGCTGGGTAAAAGGTTAATACAAGCTTTCTATCAGTTTACATAAACACGTGCAAGATGTGTGCAGAATTGCTAAGCTAAACACAAAACACAGTGAGGAGCCTTAATGTACTTTGTATTATTTTCTGTACCCCAGCAGTGCAACACATGTAAAACAAATATCAAGTTTACATTGGTCCTGTTCATTTAAACTCTGAATCTGTTTAAAATTTAATTTGTGATTTTAAGACTGTTTTTCATTTTCTTTAACTTTTTAAAAAATTATTTCCAATATTTAATAATGAGTTGAAAGATCATTTTGTCACATTGATTGTGTCTCAACCAACATCCTTATTGGTTTCATCTTTATTGAATCTTTGATGAAAACTAAAGAGGTTTTGATTAAAATTTGATAAGATCAAAGACGAGACTCCTAGCCAAAAACACTAATTCAATTACAATATTTTCTTTTTCTTAAAATATGAATGAATAAACCTTTCTCAACTATTTTTTTCATGTTCTCTCTTTATAGCTTGCTAACTGATGAAATTCTAACATTTCAAAAGCTTACTTTCAAACTAGAACAAATTAGTTATTATGTGGATGTAAGGTTATCCGACAGAATGGTAGAGGTAAATTGACAATGAGGAAATGAAAAATTGAGAAAAGCGTGTTATGTCTCAAGCATATTTATTATCATTAAGATGAGCCTTGATGCATTTCGCCAAGTTTCATTTGGGATCTTCAGAAGCTCTTTTGCTGCAGAAAACTCACGTGTGTGCAGTCCGAATGTTCACATGTTTGAGAGGGTGGAGGGGTGGCTATAAGCCCTGGGTGTTTTGATTAAACATGGATCAAATCCTGGTTATCTGTGTGCTACATATATATCATCATCATCATCAGCCATTATAAGTCCACTGCTGGACAGAGGCCTTTCCCATCTCCTTCCATGACGACCTAGATTGTGTTAACCTCTGCCACATCCTTCCCTGCCAACTTTTCTATCTTGTCCCCCCATCTTGTGTCTGGTCTTTTT
>VCCN01003262.1:3014604-3024762 GCA_006491835.1 Architeuthis dux
AATATATTTACCTAAAATATTTCTCCGTCTATCAATATATATGTACATATATAATGGAAAGTAAAGGTCCTGTTTAGTATTATAGTTACATTGTAAATAGAACACCCCTCATGCAGCCTTAATGTAACTAGGCAAACAATCAGAGGGGACCTTAATGCACATGTATGAACACTCGCCTGTGGGGTTACTCAGTCAGACACCATTGAATGGGCTTATGTACTGTGTGACCATCGCATTTACAATGACTGAGCATGTCCATTCTTCATGTCTCATGGAAAGGTTTTTGGTTTATTATGATTGTAAAACAACTACAAAAGTGTTTTGATGTTAGTTTTCTACCAATTTTTTTTTTTTTTAGTATAATTGTTAGTAGTATGTGTTATTAATGACCTTGAAATGACATCTATGGGTCACATGATTCATTGAGGGTTGAATTTAAGGTCATTTTTTTTTAATCCTCATGGTTAAATTGGTTATCTTTTAGTATTAAATTCAAGTTTGTAAGCAATTTTGTTTCCCTTTTAAAACATATATAATTCTAATGGCAGCCATTTTGTAAATGGCTGCCACAGCAACAATATAATTAATTTTAGCTGGATCCATTGAAAATATTATTCTTATATACCTAAGCTATCATCTCTGAATGTTTGGTAATTCAGCATGTAACACTTCACCTCATTTTTTGCACTAAGGGAGCAGACTACTAACTTTTATATATATATTTATAGAAACAGTGTTTTACAATAAATGTCATAATGAAACTTTCAAAATAGATTACAAAAATTACAATTCAAACTCTGAATCTATTTCTGTTATGGCTGATCATCTAAAATCCTACAAATTGCTGGCTATTTAAATTACAGCTGAATGTGGGTTACTGAGAGATCAATCATAAAAAACAAGATTTTCAATAAATATAAAAAATGAATTTCTGGATGTGACTTGATAGTCAATAGCAGATTGGGTTCAAGCCTTCAGTTTTTGCAAAAGATTACTTTTTATTGACTATAATTATTTCTGTATTGATTTTAATGATTTCATGTCCTTCTTTCTATTGATTGTTTCTGCAAAATCAACATTATATTTTTTTTTCTGATCTCAAGATTTTTTCATTATTCCTACAAGATTTAAAAAAATTATTATTACACTAAACAATCTTTCTTTGTGTGTGGCCTAACAGTTAACAGCACAGAGGATGGAACTAGCTAATCGAGTTCAAAGTCCAGCTGAGGCAATTTGTGTTCACTTCACACTAATGCCCTTGATGAATCCATCTCTTATCCTCCCTGCTATGGGTAAATAGCCATGGTTGGTGACCAGTCTATGAGATGGACAACTCTGAATCAAAACCCGGCCAAACTTAAAGCTGCTGGTTGTCAACTTTGACTTCCTACTGGCACCTCCTGCAGCCAAGCTGATGCCAAATGTATCACTCCACTTTCCTTTGGACTGCAGCAGCTAGGTGTAGACTGGGCACCCCAAGATCTCCATATACTTTGCTCAGGCTTGTGCTCTGAAGAGGTCACTTCAATGTCATTCCATTGTCTACTGAGTCAGGAGTTCTTCAAACAATGTTTTACACAAGCCCAAAATTATAACAAGGTTGAATTGACTGTGCAAACAAAAAGATATTTGCATCAGCCTTAAGTGTTTTCATCCAGTTAGTATTTAGAGTATCTGAAAGGCTTTCTAACTTGGCTATTCATCATGATGTGTGTCTAGCTTATCTTATAATCTGCCAACACCCACTGCTAATCAATTTTCTTTTCAATTTAAACAATTTTTACTCGAACGATTTTCTATTCTTTACGGCTCTGTTTGATATCTTGCTTTTGTGTCAAATTCCTGAGTTAAAAGACATCCTATACACTTGTTAAATTGTGTTTATGAATGAATTAAGCACTCTCTCATTTCTGCAAATGATGTCAATCTTAATTCTTGGAGATTAAGCTTAAATCTCTTCTGAATTATAGTGAAGAAGACTTACACTGTATTATTCTTATCCACTCTTTTGTCATTAGAAGATATCAGAGAAAAGTCCATGACAAGCCATCAGTTCAGTTCATTCCTTCCTTGACTGCTTCTGCTGTTGTTGGGACTTGAAGGCCGAAGAAGCTGAAGTCTTAATTCCATGCTGATCTGTCTGCAGACTGCACAAAGAGTTGCTTTGCTTCCTTCTCTTGTGACAGCACGTAGCACCTATCTCACCATAAAATCCATGACCCAGAGTCAGATATCAAAGAATACAATGTGGATCTGTACACTTGGTAGTTACATCCCTTTAGAGACACTCCATTTTTTTGAGTTGCTCTCCTACTTTAGGAATGCATAATATCAAAATAATGTAACTGCTAGAATGACTATGATAGTTCTTAATAACTGATTGCAGAGTAAATTAGATACTGTTTGGAGAGATCTGTTTTGTGAAGATTATTATAATAGATACCAACAGATTTAAAATGCAACAAAAGATATACTCACAAACTTATTTATTCATTCTTATTGACAACAATGGTACATGCTTGTGTCTCATCTACTAAAAATAACATGGTGTCTCATTAACCAGAATGTATACAGTGGCACCTTACCGGAAGTCGATAAGCGCTCTTCAGCCAAAGGGGGCCTGACTCAGTACTGAGATGAGAATACTTACTTAACATGTTTAATAAAAGGTTAATTATTATCTTTATTATGAGAACAAAGCTTGCTTTTATTATTTATACTATAAAAATATTTCAAATTTTACAAATATAAACTTGGACAATAAAGAGAAAGGCTCCAGTTTTTTTGAGTTTAGGGCATATAACTCAGGATCTAGTATCACTAATTCTTGCCTTCAGTCAGACTTTCTCACCACTGAGCTGTACCAGGAAGTACAATTTCTAGATGTACCTCGCTTCTCTAGCAGTGATAGTTGTCACTGACTATCTGACAAGTTTACATATCAATATATTTTTAATGACATAATAAAAGAATATTTGTGTGTTCTTTTTTTTAAAATCAATTCTCAAAGTCAAACTGTGACATAAGGTTTCATTCGTTTTTTAAGAAGCTAAGCCATTCTTTTTAACATATTTCATATCGTGGTGTTTATTTTTTTAACATTTAACTGAACTTTAAATATTATATTATCTGTTCAGGTAACTACACGCAAACATAAACCAACCACTCTTATAGTTCAACAGAGTATGATATAATTATTTAAATAGTCTTTTATTGAAGAATATTTAAAAAAAGAAGTAATAATAAATCAAAATTGGCATAAATATATAGTTTTATCTACTGAGTTGGATATTATATCAACAATAAATATGTGTAAATATGGCACAAGGCCATCAGGTGGAGGTGGATCATCACAATAAATTAATCTGCCAGTGCAGCAATGGCCCGACTCAAAGGGGTGTGAAAGAGCACCATCGGCACAACCACTTCAAATCTCTGGTGCTCTCCATTATACTGTATGGGTGTGAATCGTTACTGACAGAGGTGGAAAGACAATTCAAGTCCGGCCCTGTCAGCTGGGGCCTAGAATATGCCCTGCAGGGGGGTAAGACCCCCCCCAAACAGGCACCACCAAAGTCACAAGACTCTAAAAAACAATAACCATTTATCAAAGTCGCAAGACTCTAAAAAAAAAATAACCGTTTACCAAAGATGCAAGACTCTAAATAAAAAAAAATAACTGTTTACCAAAGTCGCAAGACTCTAATTAAAAGAAATTACCATTTACCAAAGTCGCAAGAACCTATACTGGGGATTATAAACTGATTTTGGCATTAAATGACCTATCAAGGGTTGATATGTCGCTAAACAAATCAATCAATCAATCAATCAACAATTCAAGTCAATGGAAGAGCTAGTCCGACAATGTGAAAGAGTGGACAGACATGACCATGCCAGAACTTGTAGTGCAGGCCGCAGACAGACCAGCATGGAGGAGGATTTCAGCTTCTTCTGCCCTCAAGAACCCCCCCCCCCCGACGACAGCAGCAGTCAAAGGTCTGAACTGAACTGATAAATTAGTCTAAAATTATCCTAAAAAGGCTGTTTCATTCAAAAATGAACACACAAAAACCTAACAACAATTTTGATTCACATGTTCTTCACATCCAATCATCAAAGATCTGAGATGCTCTCTATGACCTGATAATTTGGGAAGTATGTACAAATATAGATGAAAAAGTTGGGAGTGAGAAGCACATTAATTAAATAAAGTCCTGAACACTAGTTGTTTATGTGCCAGGCAATTCTTTTTTTCTTGATTTCTGCAGAGAGCCCGTTCTTCTGTCTCAAGTAACAGACATGGTCACTTAAACAAAATGAGTTGGTCCGTTACCAAAATGACGGACTAAATAAATGGAGAAGCCAAAAGAATATTTGTCAGAATGGATTTATCTTTTTATCTGACAGGCCGTTTGCCTGAGGATGATTAACAGCTGACTGAAAGCTTCCTGAAAGAGGTTGATGCAAAAAATAATTCATCTTCTAAGCTTATGCCAATGCAGTAAGGATTTGGTAGACAATGGAATGACACTGAAGTGACTTGTCCAGGACACAAGCCTAAGTGAAGCATATAGAGATCCTGGGGATGCTGTAGCATAACAGCGATCTGTACTTCTTCTCTTGGTTGCCATGAGAGAAAGCGATGGTGAGAGATAGATTCAGAGAAAGAGAGAGGATCATATCTTCCGGGGCTGCGATGATGATGACTCTCTGTCCGGGTCTGCTGACGGGAACTGATCTCTCTGTGGAGGCAAATTCATTTCGGAGGAAAAACTCTCCCACGTGTGTGCAGAGAAAAGACGACAAAATTCAACGTTCTTCAATTTGAAATCTGGGGTTTTATTTCCGCATATACAGATTCATCTCTGGGCTGGTTTGCGGATTATATCGAGGTACGGAAATTCTGTTGCATTTGGTTTTCTAAAATTTTCAGAGTTATCACTACGAAAATCAAGGGTTCTTGCCTCTTCAACCCAGCCGGGTAGAAGAAGCCATTTTGTCGCTCCAGATTCAAATCTCAAACTGGTCACTGATTCTAACCGGCTCTCACCCCCCCCTTCCGATGGGGAGTGGACCTCCTGGTCCAATCTGGCCCCTTATAACTGCTACTGGTCATATGATCCCTCCTCCCTACTGTTTTCAAATCTAGCACCCTTCAACGGTTTCTGGTAACCCAATCTGTCCAGTTTGTCACGTATGCAATTTAACACAGATTTCAAATCTGGCGACTTCCAACAGCTACCGGTAACACGATCTGGGTATATTTCGTTACAATGCCTAATCGACAGAATCCTCTCTTCGGCCATTCTGATGTGTTGCATAGCAGCTGAATGTCCTGGACTTCATTATAAAGGAAACTCTAAGACTTGCTTCTAAAAATATCTAGACATATTTTTATTACACAACATACATCTTTGTCGGCCGGAGAGTGAAGAGTGGGAGAGAGATAATGGGTGCCGAGAGACCGTTCCCAACAGGGGAACTTGGTCTTATATTTTCCCCAGCCTTAGGCGGTCTGCCTCCTGGCTGCTTGGGACAGCGGTCTTGGGCCTTCCGGCTGCGCTGATGTCTGTCTCTTCTTTTAGTGTCAAGATTTCTGTCCGCCCCCGAGTTTTCTATTCGGGTCTGCTTTATAGGTTTCTCTAACACCTACGCGGTGTCAATCACCGATCCCCATATCATGTTTACAACACTGACAGAATATACCTATTTCCTAAGGTGATCGGGGTCACTTACATTTCCGCACAGGTGTCTGACCCCAGGATAACCTTTAGATATCATAACAGATGTAGTCCAAAGCAAAGCGGAGTGATACATTTGGCATCCAGTCGTCTTAAGGGGGCTCCACTTGTCCATCTTCTATACTGGTTGCCAACCATGGCTAGAGAGCCCAGTCTGCTTTGCTATTTACTTATAGCTGGAGGGAGAAGAGATGGATTCATGCCTTTCCCTAAGGCATTAGTGCGAATGAACACAAACTGTCTCGGCAGGTGTTTGAACTCAGTTTGACGAATCTATTCTCTGTGATGTTAACTGTTATGCCACCTGCACCTAACGCAGCAAGAATGACTCCTCCATTTCATGTTACATCAATTTCTTCATTGAGAGGTGATAATAAATAAATTATATTCACAGCAATATTGATAGTCTGCAAAAGTCCTATCTGGTGACAGTTTATTTGATAAAAACAGAAGGAGTGAATGATATGAAAATGATATGAAAAATTCAATTATCGCACCTTAAAAATGGATGGCTCCCCTTTAAACTTTCTTCACGTGAATCTCATATTATATGATGATATCTTGCAGCATTCCACACCTCCATTATACATTGTTTTAAGCCACCTGCAGAGATGTGTTCTTATCAGAAGATTATAAGCACTTCATAAAAAAGATGATCTTATTTTTTTAACAAAACCTTTGACAACACACAACAAAATTGCATCTGCTGTTCCATAGCCCATATAGGCACTAATATACATTTTTTTAAAAACATGATCATATTGGAAAGAATTAAAAAAAGATTAAAAACAACATATTGTAACCAATTACTGATAATAGTAACAATTTGACTTTGTTTTTAAAAGTGATGAAAACGATTCTGACCAGAGCTTGCTTTCAGCTTTTGTAACAAGTTCTGTATTTGTTGTGGTGGGGGAAAACAATCTGTTTGATTTTAATGCTTTCTTGTATCATTTTAAAAATGTTTTTAATGCACATATTTTATATGTAATGTAGGTATAATGACAGATATTAACAGATTAAAAATGCAAACAGAAGATGTACTTACAGGTCCTTTATTTGTACAATGACCGTGGTTAATGATACACACACGTGTGTTCTCAAGCTCTCTGATCTAGTAACAATAACAATATGGCTGCGCATTCACCAGAGCGTAAAACAGCACCCCCTTACCGGAAGTGGATAAGTGCTCTCGTGCCTAAGGGTAATAACTCAAGATACTTAACGTTATATATTGTGTATATCATTTTTTGTGCATAAGATTATATGTGTTCCATCAACATATGTATTTATACAGCTGGAACGTCTCAAACTTGGACGTCTGAAACCCGGCTATTTTTAAGAATTGAATAATTATTATTTATAATTAATTATCATTATTTATATTATTTATAAAAATGTCCAAACACCATTCAAAATTCCAGGCCAGTGCACTGAATGAGAGTTTACTGTGGTCTGGTATAAATAACGCAATTTACGGTGGTCCCAGTGACCCACCACACCCAGCCATTACTATGTATTTCTTATTTACAGGTGTAGCCTATATGATTTGTATTTTGTTAATATCAGTGTACTCCTAAATTCTGGGCTATTCACGTAATTTCATAATGTTAATGACCCGACCATGTAGTACTGAAATTAGGCCTAGCCTATGCTATACCCAAAACTCGGGAATTTCCTAAACTTGACCACCCTCAGTCCCAAGGTTGCAGAGTTTGGGACGATCAACCTGTATTATTACATGTGTTGCTGATAATAATAACAATCATTACTACTATTAGGGTTTCTATTATAACTTTGAATGCTGTTCTGTTATTTCCTTCATGTGCATGTTACTAATGTTACTAAGTTTAAGAAAACTCAGTCCACCAAATCATAATAAAATTGTACAGCTAAATATGTACCGTGAAAATGTACAAATTATAAACATGATGATAGTAAATTTTTTGAAAATATGTATAAATCTAAAAGCTTATCCAAAACAGGTCTGGTTAGTCACTCAATAGAAACCGTCACGTCACCAATGTCTTTTGGCAGCATGCTGTTGGGGGTGATCAATTAAAAAATTGGAAAAGGAATGAATAAGTTACTTCTCTTGCCTATTGTTGGGCAGTGATCACTAAAAAATCTGAATCTTCAAAAAACAAAAAAAAAGTTTTTTTCTAGATATCATCATCATCCGTTATAAGTCCACTGCTGGACGAAGGCCTTTCCCATCTCCTTCCATGACAACCTATCTTGTGCTAACCTCTGCCAAGTCTTACCGGCAAACTTTTCTATCTCGTCCCTCCATCTTGTATCTGGTCGTTTCCTACTTCTTTTACTGCCCCATGGAAACCAATCTGTTAGTCTTTCCCCCCATCTATTGTCATCTCTTCTCGCTAGGTGGCTGGACCATCTCCACTTTTGCTGCTTAATTAGTTGTATAATATCCTTTACTCTAGTCCTTTCTCTGATCCATGTTGATCTTTTTCTATCTCTTAGAGTTATCCCTAGCATTGCTCTTTCCATGGCTAATAAGGTGTAAACATAGATAGCCAGCCAGACCAACTTAAAAACTGAAGAAACCTATGTTAACAGTTTTGGTTGATGGTTTCTAATAAGGGAAACTAAAGGAATTGTTAAAGGGAAGAAAAAATCTTTGAATGGATTTTTTTTTTTTAAAAGAAAGAACTTCTCAACTGCAAAGAAATTAACAATTGGAAAAGAAACAATTAGCCATGTTATTAGTGCATTCTTTATGCTTTAGTCTTCCAATTATCCTTAGTAAATGAAGAGGAAAAAAAGAATTGTTTTGGAGGTGGAGGAGATCTGAATGTATTGACTAGTCACCAGGAAATTACTGGATAAAGAATGGGATGCCAAATTCCTCAGATGCCTCCAGTGAATCTTCAGACAAAAGTCTCAATAGAATCGCCGTTTAATGGAGCAAACTGACGAACTGATGTGTTGATCATTAAGGACCTATTTCCCTCCTTGTGTACACAAATCCGGAGATGAGATAAACCAAAGTGTTGCGGAATGCCACAACCTTGTCATTGATGGCATCATAAAAACCATGAGATAGTGGAGGAGGACAAATGAATGAATAATATCCACACTGTGAGTGTGTTGTGGGTGTATGGGCTGTGCAAGCCCTGGGGCAATGCAGACGTGTCAAGGGTTTTGGCTTCTGTCTCTTCTATTTTGTACGGCTGTAGCGTACAGTGATGGGAAGGAGAAGAGAAAAAAAATGACAGCCTCTCGTAGGGATTCATAAGCAACGGTGGAAATGGGTAAACCTCTTCCCATTAATATTCCATTTATATTTAGATAATGACAGGCACGGTAATAAAAGTAGAAGACAAGAAAACAAGGATAAAACAATGCGAATCTCACAATTCACTGGAGTCGTCTTGCTAACTTGATTGCAAATGATTTTGTCACTGATTATAAGAAATTTGTTTTTCCCCTCTCCTTTGTTGTCTCATTCCATTGAAATTTTTGGACTTACTTTGATGTGTCAGTCTAAGTTAACGTTGGAGGTGCAAGTGGCCTAGCTGTTAGCTGCAAGGAAAAGGGTAGTTCAAACTCCAGCCAAGACAGTCAGCGTTCACCTTGCACTAATGCCCTTGGGAAATGCATGTATCCATCACTTCCACGGGGGGGGGTGGGGTGGAAGAGATGGATACATGTCATGGGCCAATATGGTGGGATAAGGCCCATCACCCCTGCCCATATGTTACACTTACTAGGGGAATGCCTATGTCCAACAACCTTAAAGGCTGATAAAAAGAAAAAAGGATAGAGAATGTTTCTGAGAAGATCCGTGTAGGGTTGCCATATCTGAATATTCGAAAAAGAAGGCATTCCTGATCAACGTCATAGTTGTCAACACCCATAAATAATCTAGTGACAGTGGCTAGGTTCTGGATGAAAATTACAAAAATGCCTTAAATGCCAGGCAAGAAAGACAAATATTACAAAAAATGGAATAATTTCAACATTTCAATTATGGCTGTAATAGCAATATAAAAGAAATTGTTGAAGAACAAGAAAAAGCAGTACATGGAACTACATGCTAGCCCTAAAGCTACTAAGTTGATAACACTGTACAGGCATCCTCCCCTCTCTCTCTAAGCCTCTTTCTATCTCATCACTACAGTTTCATGGGTTTTTCTCCATGGAGAAAATGATGGAAGTTAAAATTGCAGATTTTTATTAAATTTAAAAATTCCTTCCAGATGAAGGTTTCAAGACCTAAATGGGGGACATGTCCGGGAAAATACAGACGTATGCCAACCCTAGATCAGTGGCTTTGAGAAAAAGATCTTGGTTAATGCAACACTCAGGGAGGAGTTCAATGCTTGTTTAATTGAATATAAATCACACTTCCGCAGAACTACAAAATATGCTAACCGACCTAAATAGGGAA
>VCCN01003262.1:3027412-3042602 GCA_006491835.1 Architeuthis dux
GTTGATATGCCGCCAAACAAATCACTCAATCAATCATTATAAAAATCTGTTACACCAATATATTAACATTTCATACTAATATCCTTGGTCAATCCTCCATTCTATGGTAACAGTACATCAGGCCGGTCTGTGGTGTAATTATATCACACCTATATATCATTATATAATCAACTACCATTATGTATCAGAATACTATTTATAGTGAAGAAAACTAATATCAGCTAAACTGGATGGATGCTTACTCTTTGTTTGATTGCTCTGTGCAAGGCGATTGCATGGCTCTTCAGGATTCACATATTACCAATTCAAACTAATACGGTGGCAACCTGACAAGTCATTTGTTGGATTATGACTATTGTGGTTGTTATTGTTGTGGTTGTTAGCCCAAAGACTCCTACCTCAGTCTTGGCACCTCGCTCACAGATCGAGGCTTTTTTTTTTTTGGTTACTTGTTTTGAATTCATAAACCACTAGTGAGAAAATGTCCCCTGGGAATTGATGGGTGGCAGAGCTAAGCAGATTATGGGAGCTTACCATTAATGTATGGATGTCGTGAGCAACGGCGAGAAAAGTCAGGATGAGAATTAAGAGATTAACAATTCATTGGAAAAAAAACTCTCGCAAAAGAAGAACGAAGCACATATGTAAGCATAATTGGAGCTTATAAGGTAAGAGCCTAAAAATACATCTTGCATCATGCTCCACAGCCGCCTCTTGAGTTGGGTGGGGTTTTTGAATTATGGCTAACCAGGGAGGATATTTTGATCTATTTGATAAAATATGAATACACTAGTATACTCTTGCTGTCAAAAAATGACTGTAATATTTAAGTAATTTTGCAATTGCATTATACTTATAAAATATCAAAAACATTATGTTACTCAGCATTTTCTTGTTTGTGTTTAATACTTCCTGAATATTAAACTAAAATAAATCTAAAATTAAAGATACAAAGAAAATACATAGAGATGGGAAAATCGCTGATCGTCACCATTTCTTTTTTTCGTTTAAATACCGAAAAGTATTATGGACACCAATGTGGTCATTTAGATTGATATTATTACATTTGTTGTATAGGCAGGGGAAAATTTGTTGGGTTCAGGAATGAAAGAAGACTCTAAAGTTGTTTGTAAAAATATGTTCACATATTTTTATTTCTTAAGTTACATTTTGTCGTCCGCAGAGTGAAGAGTGGGAGAGAAATAATGAGAACCGGCAGTCTGTCCCCAACAGGGACACCGATCTTGTGCCTTCCGGCACAGCCTAGGCGCTCTGCCTCTCTGTTCTGAGCTTCTGTCTGGGCTCTGAGCTTTATGGGGTTTCGAATTCCCACACTGGTTTAATTTCTGGTTTCCACATCCTGTTTTTGGAAACCCACGCATTTCCTGAGGTGACCGGGTCATTTCCACTTCCGCACAGGTGTTGGCCTGGAAATTACCTCTGTGACAGTGTATCATAACACATTTAGCATCAGTAGTGATATAAACTAAAAATTAGACCAAAAATTCATTAATGCTAATAAATAAAATTTAACAAATCTGACTTGGAATTTGTTTTTGAATTCCGGAAGAAAAAAAAGAAGCAATATTATAGTCAAGTATAAATACCCCCAACACACATCTTGGTGTTTGAAAATGAATTTACAAATTTGGGAACAAGTTCAACCATTATTAATTTTTGACTAGTATTTTCTTTCATCTTAATTTCAGTTGCTTTTAATTTCAATGAAATTCCTTATTTAAGTTCAGAAAACAAAATATTTCAAGAGAGAATTTAAACTTTTTGTTCTCACCTGTCTGTCTGGCTAACAAAATGATATTAAGTCTTTTCTTAGAAAAAATATGACTGCTTATCAGATTCAGGTAGACAGAAAATGAAACTGAACACCTACCTCTTTTTTTCTTCTAGTCAGGTTTTTTTCTCATCAAAGTGATTACAGGCTCCTTATGTGGTATTTACTTGTTGAGTAACTCCCATCAGATTTTGACAAACAAATCTATAATACTGACAGTTAATTGAATTTCCAAAAGAATTCAACTTAAAAAAAGGTATTTTATCTGTTGATATTGCTGCTTTCTATTATTTTTTTAATTTTCTAAATATAATTTAGTTTTTCTAAAATTGTTTGAGAAAAATAGGCAATGAATAAATAATATAGAAAGTTTGGCTAAAATCCCTCCAGACATCATAGAACTGGCTTTACACACAACAATCTTATCTATGTTATGAAAATTTAATGACAGCGGCCATATTTCCTATCAAAACGGCTGAACTAAATTGGGATGGAAAGTTTATATTTCTTAGTTTTGGAAGTACAGTTTTTTTAAATTACTGAAATTGATTTATTTTTATTAGATGAAGCATTGTCAACCATTAATGTTTTACTAGAACATCCTTCAGCTTACATTTAGTTGCTTTTCAGAGCAATTATTTATTATTTTTTCATCATTACAAACACTTTATTGTGGAAGCTCTAACCTCAAATCAAGACTCAACAATTCCCCATCACCAAAAAAACTTTAACACTCTGAGGTAATAGATATTAAGCATAACAAATTTGATTAAACCAAAATTATGAAATTAAAAAGCCGTTATACAGTTGTTCAGGAAGTTTGAGGTACTGAGTTTGATTCCTGGTATCAGCATCAAATTTGCAGTGAAACAGATGGATATGTATTATCAATCTTATCTCCCACTGTGGTGTGTGTGCATGATGTTACTTCTGTTCAAAACAAACTAACAAAGAAATTATACAAGAAAGAATGCCTTCCCAGCCAAACTGTCCAAAAGAATTACCTGGTACCTTTTGTTAATAGCAAGACCTTTCTTATTAAATGCCAAATTTAGCCTGAAGGATGTTTGGCCTTCACTTGAGACTTGCAATCACACTGGCAGAACTCTCCATCAACAGTGACAGCTGAACTAGGCAGAAGCAGAAATGGTTGGAGATCATAGCCAAGTCTTTGTTGGCCAGTGAATTAAGCAGTGTTTGTGACTTGCTGTGCAATATTGGCAATAAGGAAAATGAACATTCTGGTTACAGAAGAGCAATAATCACACTGCTCATTGGCTGAATGGTAGCAACATCCATCAAGGCCAAACTGTACCCAATTGAATTGACAGTCTGAAAAAGTCCATGGCGAGACAGGCTGGCCAAGGGGTGAGATCTGTCCAGTGCACTCTGGACTGACCTTTGGCCTCCTATCTTGGGCATAGCTAACTCATACGTGGCGTGGAAAAAAAAGGCACACCATGAAACTGCATATCATAGCAGAGAGTTATCAAAAGCCATTATTGAGTATCTAGATTTCTTTCTTAGCTTGCATAGGAAACTTTCATATTACAAAATGAATACTTTTGCTTAGGTAATCAAAAAAAAAGAACTATCGGCTTTTTAAAGTCAATATAACAGATTCATCAGCTCCAGCCATCTTGGTTTCTTTGGCATTGGTATCAGTTGGTTGATTCGTGAAGTATCGTGTGCTTTTGGGAGTGCAATAACAAGTACACGTTAAACAAATACGCTCACAGGCGTCTACATTCTGTGTAATTTAGACCATAAACCTCGACCTCAAGGGGTAGCCACAATAACGATTGTTTGATAGATGCCATAAAAAGTGGTAAAGATAGGCTGTATTCACATATACACACACAATCAGATGATCATTTTATGGCTGTACTGTTCCAGATCTTAGTGTTTGTACATGCTGTATTCAGATATGCTTTATAAATGATTGAAGCTAACAATATCTACTTATGTACTGACCAAGCCTTTTATACATATTCAAATGGTAACCAGTATTTAGGAAAACCGATATCATTAAATAAGTATGTTAACTATTTACTAATCAACCTTTTGTTCTTGAAGGACACCTTGAAGTGGGAATGGAAACTAGTAACCAACAATGCCTGGGTCGGGTCGGGTCGGGTAAAAATGTCACATACTCTGGTTCAGTGGAAGGAGTCGGTCAAGTGACAGCAAGGACAAATTGATAACTGATGCAAGATATCCTCTAAAATGGACAGTGAAATGAGAACAATCTACCCCCCCTGCCCCACGTGGATTGAATAACGGGTTCAGTTTGACATTCCCAGAGAGTTACCAACTATGATAGATACTTGAAGAAGACCAGAGGATAGAATAGCTGAAACATTGTGACTATAACAACCAAGATGATTGATTGATTGTTTTGTTTACATCGACCCTTGGTGGGTCATTTAGTGCCGAATTCAGTAGGGGGGTCCCATGTCCCTGTGACAAGAGACTTGAGGAGGGAGAATCCCAAATCCCTGTCACTGAAACAAATGCCACGAGGACCGGGATAAAAGAGGGGGTCCCAAAAGCTTCTCAGGACAAATCCTGAGCATGTTAATGGTGATCGCCTCCCGACCAGCTGGCCAAGATATCCTGTGCAACTTCTCCCAGGACGATACCCGAGCAAGCCACAAGGACCCCCGAAGGGCCGTGGTTCTCTGAACTTCGAGTCCATGGCGGTTTCGAAGAACAGATACTGCACTTTGATCTTAGCCAAAAGCTGCAAAGCGATCCAACCAAGATGAGGACACTAGTATGAGTAGAACAGGGTATGATAATTTTATAACAGTTATGAAAATAACTAACTTTCTCTAATTCTCACTGGCTTCATATATCTGTGTATATGCATATATCTTAGGTATCATAGCTTAAAAAACGGAATATTCAATTAGGTATTCTGCTTCCTAATTTATGTTGCAGCTTTTATGAATATAAAATAGCAAGTCATTACCCATGAAAGAATTTACAGATATATTTTTCTGAGATGATCTTTTTAGAAAATAAACCTCTGCCAAGTCTTACCGGCAAACGTTTCTATCTCGTCCCTCCATCTTGTGTCTGGTCTTTTCCTACTTCGTTCACTGTCCCATGGGCACCAATCGGTTAGTCTTTTCCCCCATCTATTGTCATCTCTTCTTGCTAGGTGGCCAGCCCATCTCCATTTTTGCTGCTTAATTAGTTGTATAATATCCTTCACACTCTCTCTCTCTCTCTCTATTTATCTATATATATATATATATATATATATGAATGACTTGGCTTTGCGAACAAAGATTGTTGGAGGGCAATCCACAGCAGCAGGACCTGTGTGTGGCGTAACCCTCCAGTGAAGTTTTAAGGTGAAGTGCAACTTGCCAAGGGTCAACCCCACCCTTTAAACATTCCATAGTTGGTAGATGCCTGAGCTGGCTATAGAGTTCTACCGACCCTTCAAGGAGAATGAGGACAACAGCTGCCTGCAACTTTGATCACAGATCCTCATGATAGTATGGCTATCTGCAACTGTAAGCGCAGATCCTCATAACAGTACGGCTGTCTGCAACTTTAAGCAGAGGTCCTGGTCACTCCAACAGAAGCAGATGTGTGCTGACTATATATACGGGAGTTTGGTAAATTTGGTAAAAATATCTCTCCGTGTTTATCTGGAGTTTGAGTGGTTTCTCCACATTCACTACTTCAAAGCTTTTGATAATGTAAATAAATGTTTACATCTTATCAATTCCATCTGAGGTTGTATTAAAAAGTGAATGAACTCATTTAAGTGAAAGAGTCCATTGTTTTGAATGGTGGGTAGCAGATATTTTTATCAGCGAAATGTAAATTTTATCTTACTTTTATCATGTATTACAGACAAAAACCCTGAAAAGTCATACTGTTCACTATACCGATAAATTATAGACTTAAAAAACAGCTTAAAATCCTGACCTGTGTTAAAAAAAGCTATGTTAAAACATTTTGTCTTCTCTAATTCTATTTTTACTAAGGAAAGATTATGCAATATTTTACAAAAAATTATCTTGCTGTCTTTCACACTTATTATGATTAAAAAATTAAGTTTGCAAGACTTTATCATAGCTTGTAATATCTTTTGACACTCGCATGTAAAAAATAATTTAAAATTTGCTAATTGTTGAAATTTAATGACAGTTTTGTTTTTGCAAATTGTTCCTGTCATTAAAGTTAATGAGGAAACTATTATTTTCTGATAGAAATTTCACATTATTTAAAACAAATTTTGATATGTTTGTTCATTTTACTATTTTTAAAAATTATGAAAAGTACTCTGCTCTTTTATATTTACAGATAATATCTACAGGAATGATTTTCCTCTTTTGTTTTCTAATTCTGCTCATAAAGAAATGAAATAAAAATTGAATTGTGTCTATTGAAATGAATGGCTATAAATAAGAATCAATTGCTTTGATTGGAAATTTTTGTTTTAGGTGATCAATCACTAAGTACTCAAACAATGTCTGGGAAAAACAGTTTTATTTTTCATGATTTCTGAATTTTTAAATCAGAATTTTGATATTATCACAAACATCACACTTTCAAGATATGAACAAAATAAACATATAAGAATTATTTTAACTACTAGTTGACCCCTTGTTGTCAAAAGATGATCACAATAATTAATTTTGCAATTGCTTTAAATTGCTTTCAAATTAACCAAAAAGCATCTTTTAAAATATTTCTTTTTGATGTAGTAAGATTTCAACTCTTATAGAAACATTGTTTTATTGTAAATTATAAAGACCAAATTAAAATGGCTGCAATAAATATGCATCGATTTTGTTGATTTTTGTAAAAGAAAAATGATTGTCTTTCCACTGACAGCAGCATTTCATGAGAGATATGGTCTCCCTGGAAGCATCTGTAAAAATCCCACTGCTGGATGCTGACATGATGCATCTGTATTAAAGGGATTGCGGGTGTGTATTGAAAGATCTTCATTTCTATCACTTATCAAAGCACAAAGCCAAGTACACTGGGATTACAGCTTTTTGCGACCATCTTTCCAGGATAATCAAATTCATGTGAATGGCACCGGAGCTTTTTAGTGGTCTATCAGTAGAGGCCGGAGCGGCGTAACAGTTACTGGCATGGAAAATCGAATCAGTGGGCCAAGTCCAAGGCTGTTTGCGTTCACTTAGCGCTAATGCCCATGGGAAAGCCATGAATCCATCCCTTCTCACCCTCCAAGCTATGAGTAAAATAACAGGGCAGACTGGGCTCTATAGCCACAGTTGGCAACCAGTCTAGGAGAAGGACAACTCTGAATTCAAAACCAGGAGTGGAATCCACTACTCCACTCAGCTATGTGTAAAAATAGCAAAAAGAGTGTGTGGGGTGGGGCCTGCAATCCCCCCTTATAAAAACCCACTTGGTAAAGATGATCGGCACGCAAGCCAAAGGACCGATCATATCAAGGATTGATGATCAAAGCATTACATAAAAAATATCACAATTTTCAACAACTACTGAGGGACATTCCAGTTTTAAAACCAGTTGAAAACTTATACAAATTTTTAAACACAAAATAGAGGGACATGTACATGAAAATGTTTGGAAAATTCCAGTTTTAAAATCAGTTGAAAAATTTTTAAACACAAAATATTTTTTTTGAAGATTCATATTGATGCATAACGTATTTTTTCTCAGATGTTTGAATTTCAAGCTTAAAATTTCAGCTTAAAATGTAAATTAAATTTGAAATGTAAACAGTTGAAATTTATATATTTTCTTGTATAATTAACATCACTCATTTCTTTTAAGATTAATCTTTCTTTACGAAAAGCTAAATGTAAATGGGGTCATTATATTTTCACATTAAGTACAATAACCATATTTGGGATGGATTTTTTTGTATCCGTACCCAGTATATAAACTTTAAAGTCTGTATTTTCTTTTTCTCCCACGTAATAGTATTTTATCTTTTGCAGAAAGCCTTTTTTTAAAAACATCTGTGTAATTCATGAACATATTTGCTTGCTGCCAGGTAGCTGATATCCCCTGCTAAAGAGCATTTGCTTTTAAAGTTGTGTATAATAGTTGATGAGCAATTGAACTGTAGGGTACATATCTCTTCCTTGGTCATCTGACCATTAAGCTAACACTTTGGACTAGTCTAGTGATTTATTTACAGATAAGTAGCTAAAGAGCATTATCTGGCCTGTGGTTACTTTTCTTGTGTTATGGTTAATGAGCAAATGAACCCCAGGGCTTAAGATCTATTCTCTGGTTATCTAACCATAAAGCTGTTACTTTGGACAAGCCTGCCTCAGTTCGATTTCTTGTTTGTAAAACCTAAAGTTCAATTTCCTTTTTTCAATCTTCCACTTATACTCGAGGTGTCATGGGAAGGTGGAGACATCAGTCGTGTTATTCTGTCCTTCTGTTTTTATTGTCCTTTTGCTTTAGCAATTTATTATAATCCACTTGAGACTTGCTAGGCCCAGTCCATTGAAGCTTCTATCAGAGCTCCATTAACCGTAAATATTTTGGGAAGGCGTTTCCTACTCTGTCCATTGTCAGCCTCTCATGACGCTGGACAGTTTGAATGCAGAGTTGTCTGTCTCTTAGACTGGTTACCAACCATGGCTGAAGAGCCCAATCTGCACTGAACCAATGTGTGTTTTATCTAAAACACAAAGCCTAACACTTGAGATTAATTTCTGTCTTATTTTCATAGAAACTTTGCTTTTCAAGTTAATCTGTTTCTTACCTTCACTTTTAATCTGAAAATTCTGTGAGTTTGGATGGCTTTCATATAAACAACAGGAGAATTGGTCTGACTTAAACAATATCCATTAGTCTTGTAGTTTTCCCATAAGGTTTATTGTCAACAACTTACATTACCTCTTTTTTAAAAAGTTCATTGCTTTAAAACAAGAACCATAAGTTCAATGATGCGTCCACCATCCTTACGTCTACATTTCAAAGAGATTTCAAAAAAAGTAGTAGGAGGAAAATGAGGATGGTTCACCCAAAAAGTCTGGACCAAGTTTCATATCAATCCAACATCATACGGCTGAGAAAATTGATATTTAGCATTACTAGTTGTGATAGTAGTAGCAAAATGAGGACGGTTCACCCGAAGGTCTGGGCCAAGTTTCATATCAATCAAACATGATACGGCTGGGAAAATTGATAGTTGTGGTAGTAGTAGGAAGAGAAGTGAGAGGAAGATGAGGATGGTTCACCCGAAGATCTGGACCAAGTCTCATATCAACCCAATATGATATGGCTGAGAAAATTGATATTTAACATTACTTGTAGTGGCAGTAGTATCAAGAGGAGGAGGAGGAGGAGGAAGATGAGGATGTTTCACCCGAAGGTCTGGACCAAGTTTTATATCAATCCAACATGATACGGCTGAGAAAATTGATATTTAACATAATTGGGGCCGATCAACTGAAAAGTGTCTTATAGAGATACGTGGATGTATCTAAAAAAAAAAAAAGCCTCTGAAAAAACCAGGGTTGCCAAATTAGCCATTCTTTAGCTAGATCCGGCTGATTTTCTCCCAATTTAGCTGATAAAAATCCACAATAGCCTAAAATCTGGCTCTTTAAACAAAACAATTAGTAAGTTTAAATAAAAGTAAATGTACAATTTTTATTAATGATTTTTTCTGGAGTCTTGGTGTATGGTTATTTTATTTGATAAGTAGGCTTTAAATGAGTAACATTTTTAGCTATAAATTTAGCTGGAAATTGAAAAGTTTAGCCGATTTTAGCCATTTTTAAGACAGTTTTTAACTATTAATAACAAACGATACTTTATAAAAGGAACGCTTAATACATCATGTATCTTTTTTATTTCGAGAATTGATTAAATAAATGTTCTCTAATGACGTCACATGCAGCTGGTAAATAATTCTCCCTTCCTGTGTTCTTTAATGTATTAGGAACCGACCGACCAACCAACCAAAAAGTCTCTTATAGAGATATTAGAATGCATCTAAAAAAACAACTTCCAATTGAGGTTTATTGCTTTCATTATTGCACATCTAGAAGGAATGGAAAATGTTCTAGTTTTAAGTGAACTGAAACTGAATGGATGTTACTGTTCAGTACTTTTGTAATTGTAGAAAAGGTCAGTGGTATCCCTTTAATATCCTACCCCCCTCCCTAGAGTGGCCATTTGAACATCCTTCCCCCGTAAGTTTTACCAATTGAACATCCTCCCACCTAAAGTAGTCCAAGGGGGGACATTTAATTGTAAACCATCGTAATTTAGGGAAAGTTAAGGGAACTAGGAAAAACAAGTTAAAAAAAAGATATTGTTCACTCATATGAATCCATTCATTTTTAAATGCTCTATTTTATTGACAAAAGTTTTAAAAAGAGATATTGCTCTCTCGTATGAATGCATTAATTTTTAAATGCTTTATTTTATTGATAAAGTTGAATAGGATATTGTTCACTCATATGAATACATGAATCCATTCATTTTTATGTCCAGTAGACCTTTTTTAGAAGTCTACTGGGATGTGTCACGAAAAATAAAATAAACAAGATTTTCACATTTTTCTTTTCTCAACTGCAGACAATGACGTTGTCATAGTATGAAACCCATGCAGAAAATAGTTTGCATTACATGACTAAACAGGCAAGGCATGTAGGCAAAATGATCTGCTAATTCTGTGTTATTCATCTATCTTTGGATAAATTTCTAATTGGGCAAATGTATTCCATCAGGATTTTGGTTCTTCAAAATATGGAAAATCTTTGATTTAATAAAAGACTAGTTTCCTTTAACCATTAAATAAAAATTAACACAGTTTTGGCTTTTTTATACCCTTTTAAAAATTCAGGCATTAAACACCTTAATAAGTTAGTCTTGAAACAGTTAAGATGTACCAATTTACATTGGGTATCTTTACTATATAAAGAGCATTCTTTCTTTCATTTTTGTACCTGGAAACTTCTTATACCCAAATCCTTTAAGCATCTGTGATCTGTACAGATGATAGGTCAACAGTGACTTTCTTTGACTGTTGATGGCTTGTTCTACCTCCCACGGAATAACTTCTGGGAAGCCTTCAAACTGATGTCTCATGTCTGGAACATCTTGTTCTTTAATTGGAGGAATAGATGTACTTGCAGAACTCTTTGGCACAATCAACAATTCGGTCCCTATCCGTTGTTAGAGCTCCATTTTCTTTAAGCTCACCAGTAATTTGTAATTTTCCAGAACTGAGAGTTTTGTTGATTGTCTTGAACCATCTTGTTAAGAACCTCTGGTATAAACAGACATTACTGACTTTTTTTACTAAGAATTCAGAAAAAGATTAAAATCATTGCTGTTCTCTGTAAAAGCCTGTAATGTGTAGTTAGGTATGTGTTGTTGTGTGTATTTGACAAGACCAGAGTAGATTACCCTAGCACGAAACACCTTAGGCGCAGGGCCCGATTGGAAGAAATTGGTCCAATTGGCTTAAAGCCAGCCCTGTTTCTCTTTCAGTTCGATTTAGGAGAATTATATGAAATTCTGAAAAATTGTAAAACAGGTCTGGTTAGTTACTCAAGAGAAACCGTCATGTGACCAATGCCTTTTGGCAGCATGCTGCGTTGGGAGTGATCAATTAAAAAAATTGGGAAAAGGGATGATCAATGAATAAGTTACTTCTCTCACATTTTGTTGGGCAGTGATCACTAAAAAAGTCTGAATTTTCAAAAAACAAGCAGACACAAACTAAGGGATCAATTTAGCATAAACTTACACTGCAAACTGAAACCCCCTTTAAAACAAGTATTTTGAGGGGAATTTTGAAAAACAAAAAAATGTTTCTTTTCTAGACATAATAAGGAGTAAATGTTGAAATTTTCAGCCCTCTAGCTCCATTGGTACAGCATGTGATACATACATAGCCAGCCAGTCGAACCAACTCAAATACTGAAGAAACCTATTTTGACAATTTTGGTGACAGTTTTGGTTGACGGTTTCTAATATGCCGTAGTGTAATTTATATGAAAAGTAATTTGTATTATTATCAAAATAATGTTTCCTCAAATGTTATTTAGTTGCAAAAGAAATATTTAATTGGTTGTATTAAATTGCTTGGAAAATATTTATTTTGGATTTAGAATGTTTTATCTCCGCCTGAGAATTCTTGATGATATTGCAAGATAGTTTGTTCTTTTCCTGTTATTTTTTTAAACAAATTAATGTAATTTGATCAAGTGAGATATATATATACATTGACAAATGTACATGTAAATTCTGTATATTTGTTGGTTTGTTACCATAATGCAGCAAAAATGTTACCTGTCATTTTTGACAGGTTCTATGCTACTATATACATATAACATACACTCATATTGCAAATATATGGTTTGTGTGTGTGTGTGTGTGTGTGTGTGTGTGTATATGTATATATATATTTAGCCCTGATGATGTGAGCATGTGTGCACGTTACATGAAATATATGTATTGGGAACCTTGAGTTCTTTATTACTATCTAAGCTCTGAATATTTCAACATTCATAGAGCACTCCATTGGTATCTTAAATACTACCGATTCCAAACACTCAAAGTCTATTATGACCCGGAGAAGTTAACACTCAAGGAATCAATAGTACCAAAAGACTGAAGAAAAATAATATATATATATAGTAGAGAAATATTTATTGGTTCATTACAACCTGTACAGTTTGTTTCACGAGAATTCGATCTTCAGATGAACTCATTATATATATATGTGTGTGCGTGTGTGTGTGTATATATATGAAATCAAATGATGGATAATTTTATATCCGACAGAATATGATAATTATAAAGACATTTATTAGTTGAGAACCTATATTTGCCCGGCACCAGTGTGAACGACTGCTAAATGAGCAGCCTAAATCGTAAATGTGAATAAAAAAACAAGCTCTGTTCAGGGATTGAACTCTTGGCCAACCTGGAAGCAACCGTATACGCAGGTTCTGCTATGCATACATACATACTCACATACTTTACAGATACACATACAGCTATAAATAAGATTGAGAATGTGAGACCATTGAGGTTTATATATCTGTGCGTACATATTTGTTTCTAAGTTACAATACATTTTTTACAAGTTATTTGTATTTATTCAATGTATCTGTTTGATACATAGCTGTTGACAGAATACATAATCAAAACATATCTAATACCAATATAATTATGTATTTAAGTATCAAGTCTTGCCTTTTTTCTTAGACTTGTTCTGACAATTCCTCTCGATCTGATCCCTGATAGAGAATTTGTCTTCTGGGTGACTCATTCATCTGACATGAAGTGTAATTGCTGCAAGAACAATAAAAATAAAAACAACTAATTTCTTTCTTAATGATCAAAGAGGAGAATCGTTTCAAAACAAACAGGCAAACCTTGGGGTTGGCCTTTTAAAAAAGAATTAAATAAACAACATTCCCAAGTCGGCATAAATCTTTGTCAAACAATTGATTTATTTATTTATTCCTTGTTTCCTTCCACCTCCTACTTTCTGACGGCTTTCTCATCTCAGCATTGTCTTCCTTTTTTTTTTAGTGTATTCATTCTTTCTTTCTCTACAGATTCAGCTTGCATCCCCAGCTCTCTTATAAAAGCAGCAAACTAGAATGTATGAGACGTTGCCGCATGTTGAGTCGTTTTAATTGCTTCAACCTAAGCAACATGTTCTGGTACAAGTTAAATAGTGTGGTCCCTCAGAAGATGCAGTCCCTCCTACAGAGCTATCAGTAGCTACTTATTTTATCTCCACCTGAGAATTCTTGATGATAATATTGCAAGATAGTTTGTTCTTTTTCTATGTTATTTCTTTTTTTAACGAATTAGTGTAATTTGATCAAGTGAGATATATATGTACATTGACAAATGTACATGTAAATTCTGCGTATTTGTTGGTTTGTTACCATAATACAGCAAAAATGCTTTATTGATGATATTGCAAGATTGTACTTATTTGTTAGCTGCTTTCTTGTTAAGCTCAGTTGTGTGGTCCTTTCTACAGAACGTTCATGAAACCATCAACCATATGTTCAACTTTGTGGACCTAGTTACTCGTGATCATACTAACTCAGTTGAATGCTTGTTAACCATAACCCTAATTTATTAATTGCTGTTTGTAATTCGTGACCACAGTCATTAGTTGCATAGTATGAGTTGCAAAAATAAAGCAATACTACTGGTTCTGCAGGATTGACATATTTTGAGGGACCACAGTATGTTTCTAATGTTTGAGATTTTATTTATTCCCTTTGGTCTGTTGGTCAATCAGTCCCTAAAGGCTACAAAGACACAGGTTAATAGTGTTTTCTATATACATTTCTGGAACATTTTTAATTTGAACTCTGCATTTGATTTTTTTCCTTTCATCTAACGAACAAAGGATCCTGCTTCTTCCTATTAAAAGCTCTTAATCTGGCGACAAAGATATTTATAATATTGTTTAACTGGAAATTGGATAGTGTTTGTTCTGTTAAGAGCCAACACGTACAGAAAAGAAAGATGTGTTTATTTGAATGATTAAATACCATCTAACAACCTCTTTGTTATCTCTAACCATCATCTCTAGTTTTGAATAAAGCTGTGGTAGCAATATATTCTTGGTATGTTACCAAGTCGAATTAGACTTTGTTTTTACCAAATGGGGAACCAGAAAGAATTACCAATGTTGTGAGTAGAAGAAAAAAAAAGCGTCCTTTAAGTTTACACCTAGCTCACCAATAGTATACCAACGGGAATGAATATTTGTTATTACATATATTTTTTTATTATCTATGATACTTTAGTTTATTAACTATTTTATACTAAGTATAATTTATACAGGAGTTCAGATTAAAAAATAAGAATTGTCTTATCCAATAATGCTCTTTTAACTGTCATAAAAGTAACTAGAGATAATGCAGGTCAATTATTATTCATCCACCATATCAAACTACAATCATCTGACACAGATTTTCTATTTATGCCAAGAAGACATGAAGAATCAGAAATATATCTGTGTAAAGTAAGGTAACTTGTCAATCACATTGTAGAAAGTATTAGTCTTCAGTCTTTATTGTCATTGAATAGAGCAAGTAGTTTTTCCATCCCAGTCAGAATCAGAAATGAATTTGTGTATAGTAAGTTTCTCTTCAATTTTAATGCCTAAGAATTGAAAAATAGTTTCCCCTCACTTTTGATCCCAAAAAGTGTGGTGGGGAGGGAGTTTCTTTTCACTTTTGACCCCTAAAAGTGGAGAAAAAAACATTCCCCATCACTTTTGACACCTAAAAGTATGGAAAAAGTTTCAGTTCAGTTTTGACAGCTGAAGGTGGAAAAAACTTTGCTTCACTTCTTGCCCACCCCCTGCCCCCTGCCCCAAAGTCATAGAAAGAAACTTATTTTATTAAAAAT
>VCCN01003262.1:3051267-3062517 GCA_006491835.1 Architeuthis dux
GCATGCATACTCAGTGGACATAGGGGAAGGTTTTAAAGTAAAGAGTTTTGAGAAAATATTTTTTTAAGGTTTTAGAGGTGGGTTCTATTTACAATGTAACTATAATGCTAAATTGGACCCTTATTTTCTGTTCAATATATACATATACATATCTTCTTATTTTATATGTTTATATATAATTCTATAAGGGGTCAAAAATGAAGGGAAACCCTCCACCCCCGTCCACCCACCTTCAAGAGGTCAAAAATGAAGGGGACTCTTCCCCTTTAATGGGTCAAAAGTGAGTCTGAAAGCTTTAATCATTTATTTTCCTTAAATATTTAACCCGGTGTGTAGATATACTAAACAACCCCATAATCTGTTCGGTCACCCCTTCAGAAAAGATTAGTGCAATCTAATGTGACCAGAATGAACCCGGTTTCTTTTTATGTTTTTGCAAAAATATAAGTAAAGGAGACTAATCTATAATTAACATTTGATAGTTATCTTTCTTGGCAAATCAGTCATAATCTAGATAGCGTTGAGTGTGAATGCAGATCCCACATTATTATTAGTCAGTTGCTATTCACCCCCAAAAATGTTTGCATTCATTAAGTTAGTACATTTTAGGGGTACCTTAAGTCAATACCTCTGACTCTAATGCACCGTTTTGGCTACTCAGTGATCACAAACAGATAAACAGAATCAGACTTTTAGTATCATATAGGTAGATAAATCAGATCATTATTATCAGAGTGTGAACACAGACCCCACACTATTATTACTCAGTTGCAAATCACCCAAACTTCTTTATATTTTGGGGGGGCATTTAGTAGTATTACATAGATTTATTTGAATAATCGGCCCAGTCCTCAAAACTTGAAATGTGCATCAACTATTGAGCACACCACATCATTCAGTGTCCATGTGCGTCACCTACAAATCTTGTCCAGTGAAAGAGGAAGAAGTTTGGCTGTTGTCACCCATTGTGATCTGAACAGAAGTGTTGGTCAAGCGATGGAAGAAAGTAGAAAGAGTTGTTCATTGAAACAGTTCACCAAACACATAGCAGAGAAGACTTCAGTACTGGACTGGTTATCAGAGGATATTCAAATCACTCAATACAAACCGTCACATGACCAATGCTGTGTTGGGAGGTGATCAATTAAAAAATTGGAAAAAGTGATGATCAATGGATAAGTTACTTCTCTCGCCTTTTGTTGGGCAGTGATCACTAAAAAAGGTCCAAATTTTCAAAAAATAAGTGTCAATGCTGCCGGACATAAACTAAGGGACCAATTTAGCATAAACATACATTGCAAATTGAACTCCCCCACTAAAAACCTATGGGGGGGATTTTTAAAAAGACAAACCATTTTTTCTAGACATAATAAGGAGTAAATGTTTAAATTTTCAGCCCTCTAGCTCCATTGGTGCAGCCTGTACGCGTGATCATGGGCATTCACTTTTCCAGGTGGGTGGAAAAGGATATATTTCTGTGGGGGAGGGGCGGACAAAATGATATATTCAGTGATGGGTTAGTCTTTATTTCTGATTGCGCTATTATTAGGGTGATCGGGTCAAAATTTACCCTGGTTTGTACAACCCTAATTAATGCATTTCTGAAAGAACACAGACAGAGGTTCAGAAAACTTTTTATTTTTTCTTAATAGCCCAAAGGAATCAAAAGTCATACAAAAATGTTGTTCTTTGTTTAGTAATAAAAATAATTTACAAATTCTGGAATTTTTATTCTTCAGGGATGTCTTTTTGAGTAGATTACTTATGTTACTTTATTATTGTAAATGAGTAAATGGGTTGTAGTACTTTTCCAGAGAGTGGAAATGCGCCTCATACATACATACATAGCCAGCCAGACCAGCTTAAAAACTGAAGAAACCTATGTTGACCATTTCTAATTTATAGAAAAAAAATTGTTTATGGTGAAATTCAATAACAATAAAGTGGTGGCTACAGAGACAGTGTTTTTTCCCCCCACTAATTCAAGAGAACAAATTCTCTTCCTGTTCTTGCCCGTAAATATATTTATTTCAAATCTATATTGCTTTTTATACATTATCAATAAATGAATCAGACGATACATTTCTAATAATATCTTTCTATATTAAAGTTAAATCATCTAATCAAAAGTTTTAAAATATTGAAGATAAAAATAATTAATTGTCAAGTCATACATGCAGTGAATTAATATTCAGTTAATTCACGTCTTTCTAAAGTTGGAGAGAATACACATTAAAATAATAATAATAATAATAATAATAACATCCCCAATGCTATCTTATTAGCTCATGAATATTGATGACATGCAAGCATTCTTTTCAGAGTCGCTGTTAACCGCTTAAAGATGATTTATTTTGAATAAAGTATTTTTAAAGTTGGGAATTGAAGCCAACACAGGATTTTGAAGATTTAAGATTACCAACTGATAGTTTTTTCTGGAATTTTAGCAAGGTATTTCGAGTACAGCACTAATTAGATTTATAAAGAAAATATCAATATTTTTATATTAACTCATTTCGTTTTATGAATTAAAACTGAAAAGAGTTTAATTCAAATTCTAAGTCTCTAAACATTTCTGCAATAATTTCTGTCAATTCCATGCCCGTCTGCCATAAATAATTGTTTATAAAGAGCCTGACTCTGTAAATGTGATTGTGGTGTGATCATCCTAATCTCTATCATGTGATCTGATCATTTTTTAAAAAATTCATTTCAACTGGCTTGAAAATCACGTAATAGATTATTTTTTCTTGTTTTCTATTACATATTTTCTTTTCTTAACACACCCTTTCTCTTCATTTCTAACTCATCCAGTGGATTTTGCATATTTGCAGGGAAAATTCGAATATTCTCTCAGCTTGTGGGGTGGGTATATTATTGTTGTATCAGCATGAAAATATTTATACGCTAAAATGTGAGGGATATTTTTTCAACTTTGTTTTTTCTTTTTTCTTTTAAAATATCTTTTTAGGGGCTTGACTGGATTATCTATTTTATACTTTAAAAATAAAAGTCAGTATTTAAAGATTCTGAAAAAGTAGTGATATATTATAAAAACAAACATGATTCTATTTTATAAAAATAAAATAAAACTATTCAGCCTAAAATCATTAAATAACTTTGTTCTCTGAACTGAGCTGCTGACTTGGGAATAAGCCTTGAAGCAGATATAGACTCTACACTAATCTTTCATATATGGTATATGCCTATGGCTGTCATATTCGATCTTGTGAAAGCTGGCCTAAAGAAATAGAAAAAGAATTTTTTTTCTTCCAAAATAATCATACAAAAAAATTTGGATTAAGTGAGTCTAGGGTAAAGCAGATTACAAAACGCAGAAGTTAAATTAAAATGTATTTATTTATTCACTAGCAAGGTGATCAAGCAGGTGACCGGGAAAAAAGTCATAATGTATTTAACAAAATGGATTAATCAAAACGAAAAAAATCTTTAAGTTTAGTTTAAGTAATTTTAGTTGTGCAATTCTAAATGCTCTAGGCCTGGCCTCAATTTTATAAAATATGTGAAATGCAACTTCAAGACCCATTTTGAAAACTTTTACAATGTCTAAAACCAGCGATTCTCAACCTTTTTTTGGCCACGGCCACCTTAAGAGCTCTTCTCAGATTCCAGGCCCCCCTGTCAAACACAGATACAACGCTAACAGGTAGACAGACATTTATTTATTATTATTTCAGTCTATGCCCCCCCTCAAACGTGTAAGGGCCTCCAGGGAGGGGGGGCATATGCCTCCCTTTGAGAATTTCTGGTCTAAATGATCAAAATAAATCTTACATATTTTGTCGACAAGATGTAACGTTTCAAATATTTTTAGAGTAGTGTTTCTTTCATCTTAATTTTAGTTGCTTTTCATCACAACTAATCAGACCCCCTGTCTATAGTCATTAGTAAAACAGCACAGATTGGAAATAAGCTGTCGATGAGACTTTGAGTCTCATCGACAGCAAAAATCAAAAATCCATTTTTAAAAGAATTCAAGATAATCTTTTTTTTACTTTTGGTGCTGACATACATTTTAATTTTATGGATAACCAAAAAGTATTGTGTGGGGGAGAGAGAGACAGAAAGAAAAAGATTCTTACCATTTATTTATTTATTTAAAAGGAAAAGTTCCGGACTAGGTAATACGGGGGCAGAACACTAACTGGTAGTGGGGTGTGACTTATCAGAATTTTGAGAAATTTCTTTGAACTTTTCTCCTAATATTTTAATTATACATTATACTTCAACTATGAATCTATCTTCTTCAAGTGCCAAGTCGATGGGTTTCAATAGGAGACCAAACATATTTGATTTCCATATCAAATTGGAGGTGCAAGCAGCCTAACAGTTAACAGCAAGGAAAATCGAATCGGTGAACCGTGTTCAGATTCTGTCTGAGACAGTTGGTCACAGGGAAGGCATGAAACCACTACTTTCCTCAGCTATGGGTAAATTGCAGGGCAGTCTGGGCTTTCTAGCATTGGTCTCTGATCAGCTATGGGTAAATACTAAATAGTAAGTTAAACTGGGCTCCTTGGCCTTGGTTGGCAACCAGTCAATGGGACGGACAACTCTGATTCCAAACTAAGGCAGACTGGTTCCAATTCTTTGAATAATTCAGGCCAGGGATTACTCCTTACCATGTAACCCAGTACCACCTGTTGCATATTACTTGGAGAGGGGATGGGTACTGCCACGTAACTCCCTTTTTCCCTGAGAAATGCCATGAAGGAGCGAAGTACTCAACATGGTACCCGTAACGATCTACTAAGTCATTGGTTGAACTAGAACTGAAAGTCAAATTGGTACTTATAGGGAAACGTGTCATTCTATGTCGAAATATTTTAATATTTCACTTGTTAAAATTTAAGAGTTAAAAAAAAACTGTGACAAGTTTAAAATTTAAGAAGATTTATTAAACTTTCTATAAATTTAATCTATGGTTAAGGTGTGTTGTGTATGTGTAGAATACTAGAATACTAAATATTCACAAACTCTTACTTTGTCTTTTTGTATTGCCTACCATATTACTGTAATTATTTGATGTACTAAACATAAAAATTACTTATAGAAATGTTTTAGTAGTTTTAAACTACATTTTTGTAATAACATTTTGGGTGATTGTTTCCTTTAGTGTTTAAGATATATATTTTTTTAAAGTGGAGTTTTTTTTCAAGAAATTTGATGGCAATTAATAACTTATTTCATACATATTTTTCGATTTAAAAAAAAATATGCTTTATGTAAGAAATTTTTCTCTTACTTAAAAAAGAAAAGAAAGGCTTACGAAGTGTAAAATATGTAACCGTTATTAATAATTTTGTTTCAAAAATCATCCAATCAGATTTTTAGAAAGAGGTACAAATTTGAATCTGTTAACAAATAAACTTGACTACGATGCAACGTCAGTGTTTTATCTGTAAACAAAATCTTGGGTTCAAAAATTGTTTTTTGTTTTTAGTACCATATTTCATATATCCCCAAATGTTTTGACACTATACATATTTTTGGTGTCCATTTCTTCAACATTATTTTACTTAAAGATTTATTAAGAAAAAAAACCCTGGAAAGTTTCAAATATTCTGTTGTCGTCTGGTTCGTAGAAATCCGATGAATTTTATTGACGTTTTATGAATAGCAAATTAGGATTTCTTTTAAATTAAAAGTTCAAACTTTTTTTTCAGTAATAATTATGAAAAATTATCCCGGAATGTTGGCTTGTTACAGAGGAAGCCACTTATTGTGATCACTTTGGGACAGGGTCTTTTAGATAACAATAACCGACTGATAACATTACGCAAAGGATATATATATATATGGAACAATTCATATTCATTGTTAATGTAATAAACAACTTTACATTGAATTTTTTTTTTTTTAAATTAATTCATTTTAAATAAAATGTTTGGGACTGACTGATTTTGATCACAATAACCGTTTGATAACATTATCCGTGATTATTATAAACGGTTTCCTCTGTGTTTGTTTTTTTGTAAATGTTTGTTGTGCCCTCAGCTTGCCAAACTTGATTTTTTTTTTCTTAACCATGTCCAGAACAAGTTGATCCAAGTTGTACCCCTTCTTCCTCAAAACTGGTGGAGCTCCTCAGTCCAGCTTTTTTTGCACGGGGGGCGAATCGGGGGGCATTTTTCTCTTCTTCTTTACTTCCTCTTTCTAATTAGACAATGGATATATTAATTTTATTGTTTTTAAGGTTAGTTTAGGATTACTTGGGATTATTTGGGTTTTTGTATTTATGAAATTTATCTAAACATTTAAAACAATTTTGTGTGCTCGGGGCTCGGACACCCTGGACAAACAGCTCCCGAATTCGCGCCTGCTTCTACACCACTTTTTTTTTTTTCTTTTTCTTTAAAAAAAAAATATTTCAAACCCAGTGCTGTGCAAAGTGTGCAATGCTGTTCACTGGACTGGCCCCTGAATCCTAAGCTGGCGTGGCCCGGCCCTTCTCTCCCGCACCCCCACCTGCTCATTGCCTAAGTATCACCCTGTCTGATCAAGCCCAATATTTGGTACCGTCATGTGTCCATCTAATTCTGTGACACAGAGCTCTTCACCAGCTGTTTGCCTGGAAATCCCATATAATCTGTTGTTGGTTGATGCGGTCCTTGTGTCATTTATTTGGAGGCGTTAGAATATCTCTGATCTCACTTGGGGGGAGGGGGGCGAAGAAATCGATAATGCCGGAAACAAGCCAGCAAGACATCTTAGCAATGAGCTGTTAACATTGTTAGATAACATGGCTCTACTACGTCTCTACGGCATGGAGGCCTTTTACGTCTATTGCAATTAGAGCCTGTTTGTTGGATGTAGTGCCACACACAGCTTGTCTTGTCAGATTATTCATCATCGCCACCACCACCACCGCCAATGCATTGTCTGATGCCTCCTCCAACCCCAGTTTCACACGGACAACACTGTGTACAGTAATACCCCGTTTTGCGCAACCCCATTCAGCGCTGTGATTCGCTATAGCGCTCTTTTTCAAATACTTTTCGTAATAAATTTAGTAATGTTAAATTTCCGAAATAGATAATAAAAAAAGACAGCATCATAGACAGTCGCCGAAATAACTGTATACTGTACACTTTTTTAGGTAATAATGTGCCATGTGCACGAAAATAAACACACACTCACACACAATAATTTAATTTCGTAGCGATATCAACACCTCACCTAGTCATATTTCACCAGCTCCGGAAAATATAGCTATCAGATGAGATGCATAACACAAATCCATTTCATCTTGTTGAGGCTCAACAACGACATCATATATTTTTTAATGTGCCGGCTCAATCACTCTCTACTTACTTGTCATGTGCATACGTTATAATGACCCCTGTATTAGCGCTGTTTCGTTTAGTGCTGCATTTTTCGGAACGTCTAGAGCGCTAACCGAGATATTACTGTACTAATCACACTGTACACACACTCTGTAAAAATGCATCAGTGATTTGAACCCGTGCGTTTTTCGGAGAAACGAACTACAAGAAGAAGCACAGGTTCCTTGTTACTGTTGCTGCTGCTACTCCCTTCTTCACTATTACTGCTGCTACGGCCACCTCTGCTACTACTGCTGCTGCTAGGTGCTTGTGTATGTGTGTTGAATGCTGAGGCTGCTTCTTGGTGCCATCAGCCAAGGTGCGTGTGTGCGCGAGCGCGCGCTAGCTGCGTAATCTTTGTCAGCTCCTTAACCTCGGCAAGGAGAGAGGAGGAAGCGAGCACTTTGCACAACTTTAATTTTTAGTATTACGGCTCCCTTTTACTAGCCGAAAACTTTGAGAGACGTCGGTACTCTTAATAACGCATAGAACCCTAGCTTGCATGGCGTGGCTGGATCACACTTTACCACTACTTTGCTACCAAACAAACAACAACAAAAAAACCCAACTCTGTCAGCGACATGTGGGGTCTGCGCTTGGTTCAACTTTCTTTTTTCTTTAAGATGTTCCACTCGTAATCATAATTAGCAACAGTATCGCCACCGCTTGTCGTCGGAATGAAGAATTCATTAGAGGAATGTTTCGACAGACTTTTTAGAATTCAGACGAGACGGATTTAAAAAGGCTAAAGACTTTTTTTTTTCATCTTGAAATTTAAAAAGAAAAAAAAATTTTTGTGATTTAAAGAGGAGAAAAAGTGAAAAAAAAAAAAAAAGAAAAAAAGTTACAGTTGAATTTTCTGAAAACTTAATAAAAAAAAAAAGAAAAAAGATTCGCGGACCGCAGAAATGAAATGTTAACATTTATCGGCATTTGAAATATAACAGGAGCGAAGAAGCACGTCGTATCTACTACTTATGAGTGGACGTGTAGTTTGTCTTCTTCTCTTGCGTTCGCCTTCTTAACTATCAACAAGTCCTCTCTCTGTCTATCTCCATCTCCCTCTCTCTGTCTCCCCCTCCCTCTGTTCATTGGAAATACACAACTTTTAGGAAAACATTCCTCAGTTCAGGTGAATCTTACCAACTGAGATCTTCAACAAGTATCTCTTTCCGTCTAACTCAGCTGAGGAGCAAACACCTGAGGTAAATTCTATATTATTGCACTTTCATTTTTAAAGCATAGAGTTGAATTCACTTTTTCCCCCGTTTTTTAAATTTGTTTTTATTAGATGAAGTATTGTAACTAATCATTATAATTTATTGACTTACTATTTACCTTTATTTTAATTTTAGTTCTGAGTTCGAATCTCACCGGGGCTTTATTTATTTGCGATTCGCGCTGTTTACTCACTCTGCTGTAAATCGACGGGTGTTAAGTTGTGATTTTTTTTAAAAAAAATGTTTTAAATAAATAAAATTAAGATGAAGGTAAATAATAATCAATTTTTTTTTTTTTTTTTTAATTATAATGGGTTACTTTTTTTTTTCTTTCCACTTTTTTCGTGTCTTTTCCGCACACTTTTTTGTGGTTACGTTTTCTTTTTTCTATTGCGATGTGCAGTGCATGCCATATGACATATGTGTTTCCTTTCTTCGCCTACACACCCACGTGTCTGGGGTTGATAAACTTTGTGTCTATAGGTGTGTGTGGGTGTGTAGAAAGAAAGTAATTAGATAAATCTTTTGTTTGCTTTTTTGATTTACCTGTTTGTTTGTTTTTTAAACTTCATTTTGTAGTATTTTCCTGTCTCTTATTTATTTTCTCTTGGTTTTAATTCCGCCACTCTTTGTTTTAATTCAACGTTATGCGTTACTGTTGCAGTAGTAAAAATATCACTTTACGGAAAAATGTCAACCTATAAAAACGAGACTTCTTTCAATTTCTGTTCAAATGTTGCTCTTTAAGATATTACATTCTTTATTGTAATTGTCACACTTTTGCTATAAAAATGTTACTCTTCACACGTTGATGATGATGATGATATTGCAAAAAAGAAATGTGAAAAGTTTTAAAAATATCGCATGATAGCTGATTTTGTTCAGATGTCAAAACTAGCGAGCGAATGATTTAAAAATTCCTTTAAAAGTTAGATAACTGTTAGAGAAATTATTTGATATAATAAAACTACTACTAATAGAGTGTACCCGTGCCGGCAAAAAATGACTGCATATATGAAATTGATATTTCAAGTCTTTACTATACCAACTGTAAAAAATGAAATGAATTAGACCAAAACATCTCAGTAGTCATTGAACGAAACTTTTAGAGCGGCATACTACCAATATACGCACTCCCCACCCTTTTCTTTCTTTTCCTTTTGGTGTTACAGACAAAAAATAAATCTGCAAATGCACGTGGCGTATATATAGTATAGTAGATGATCTGTGAGATATTTTTAATAATGAAAATAAGCTTTGCTGATTTTATAAAAACTTTTTGTCTCCGAACGTAATTTCACTTTCACTTTCAGCATAATTGTTGACTAGTTGAACATTTAAAGAAAGAAAAAAACCCCAAAACCCGACAATATACCGTTGGCGTTTATTCGCTTTAAAATCTACCCCGGGTAGATTATATCTGCCTAATGAATAATATATGACAAATCATCAGTGAATTGGCTCTTCTTCAAGGAAAATCACTTCATTTTCGTACACTGACAAAAATGAATTATTATTTCTGTGAAAAAGAATTTTTTTCTTTTTTGGGGTAATTTTCTTTTCTTTTTTTCATAAAAAATCTCAAACTTCACTAATTAACTTGATGGAGTATTTTAAGATTTTATAATACAAGTCTGTAAAGTAAAGAAATAGGCCTTGTTAATATTTCTATCGCGGCATAAAAGTACATTAATAAACATGTGTTTGTCTTGTTAGCTTTGAGCAAACGTAAGACAAATGTTATGTCGATAAAGCATTGTGAGTTGGGCATTCACACATGCTTGCTTGTGGAAATACATAATAGGCAAGGTTTGCCTCTTTTTGCCTTTTATATCTTTAAAAGGAAAGGAAAAGTATTAGAAAGGTTAAGTTTGGAAAAAAACAGCTGCTTTCCTAACCTTTACGTTCCTATCACACGAAATAAATTTCTTTCTCTCTTAAGATCCGTGTCTTTGTTACGGTCTTCCAACACTCGCGTTTGGCTGTTCGTACACGCAATATCTCCAAAAGTTCTCGATGAATTTTAATGAAATTTGCTGTGAGGGTAGGCGATGGTGTAAGGAAGAATTGATTGCGTTTGGGGGCGGATCCAGAATTTTTTTTTTTCGATTGAGATATATGGTAGAGTTGATTAGACAATGTGGAAAAGAAAGATTGAGAAAAGCGTGTTACGACTCAAACATATTTATCATCATGAAGTTAAAGCTAGAATCTACCATTCTGCCGGATTCCCTTACATCCACACAACTAACAATGATATATATATATAATTTTTTCTTTTTTTTTCATACATTTATGTATTCTATTCACTCATGTTTTCCGCACACTATCTCCAAAAGTTCTGAATGAATTTCAATAACATATTGTGGAAGAGTGCAGTGGGCCATGGGCTAAGGGAGATTTATTGAATTTTGTGGCTGAACCAGGGATTTGCTTACAGTTACCCCCGTGCTATATATGAACTGATTTTCATTCAGTTTTTAGTGACAATGGCATTGGCAGAGGTGTGTGCTCTGTGAGTGCTTTCTAGTTATATCTTTAAAAGGCAAAAAAATAAATAGTTATTATTTTAAAAAACCAACAACTTAGTAACTTGATATCATATCCTGTTGACTGATAAATTTCTAGTAGGAGTGGTAAGAGGGCTGGGGGAGTCTTTAATCAATACTAAATCAAAACATAAA
>VCCN01003262.1:3083535-3095084 GCA_006491835.1 Architeuthis dux
AAACTTGCAAGGGTCATTAAGCTGACGCATGCAACAGAAACCGAGTCTTCGTCACCAGGTGTATACTCCATTGAGAGTTCTCTCCTAAGAAACGAATGTTTTACTTTTTTACTCTTCAGTGAAAGGAGACAAATACTGTCTCCTTCCCTTTTTTTTGTTTCTGACTTTAAATCTTTCTTTACAGACAGGAATACCATATTCGATGGCATATAAGATGGCACCTTATCTCAGCAGGGAATGTTAAGAAAAAATGCATTTAACCTGAATTCCCAGGAGTGCATTATATATGTACATTGAATAAAACTCAATTATCCTATTTAAGTTGTGTCTTAAATGGTTTCACTAGTTCAATGGATTAAGTGGAATAGATTGTGGTCTTATTCACAACAGACTGTTTCAGTTGGAGCCAAAAGATATTAAACACATTGTGATGCAAAGTAGGTGTTGGTGAAAGCATTAGATATTCTGATAATATTAAAAAGGATATACCGTATTTGTTAGCACATGACCCCTATTACTCCAGCAGGGAATATGAAGGAGAAAAAAACACATTTCCCTAATTTCCTCTCATTTATCATCCTGTTTTTTGACTCCAGTTCTGGCCAATGTGGGGCTGGACAATGAAGGTTACATTTACCTTTTGAGACACTTTTTTGAGGGGCAAAAAGGAGGGCCATCAAATATGGTAATTTTCAAGAAGATTTGGGCTAAGACTAAAGTGGGTGATTAACAGATATCTTGACCTGATGAAATAAAACTGAATTGTTTTTTCAAATACTAAAAACATATCATGAAAAAAGAAAACAAGAAATAACTTCAAAGTTATTTTGTATAGTTTTGAGAAGGGTCATTAATATTCAAATGGTTCTTTTCTATAGTTTTGAGAAGGGTCATTAATATACTTCGGCTTTCTTCAGGTGTAAAATCAGAGTGTGATGGGTTAAACAGAAGTTATGTTTAAAGTGGGGTAGCCCTTATAGCGCATGGCCCAGGTGTTTCTGTGTTTTTGTCTTGTCGGGTTTAGATTTGTTGAGAAGTGGAAGCCACAACTTCTGTTTAACCCATCACACTCGGATTTTACACCTGAAGAGGGCCGAAGAATGGATTGGCCAAAACGTTGTGTTTACCACACAAATAACAAGAAGGAGTTCAATCGTCCAAAGAACCATTTGAACATCAAAGTTATATAATACCCCATGCTTTGTTTCTTTATAAAAAATAGTTTGTTTTGTGTTTTCCCGTAGACTCCTTGTGAAGTATAGAGCTGCAAATACTCTGCTGAGGTTTCAGTAGCAAGTAGGTTTTATGGATAGAGTTGCTAGCCAACCGTTCTCCTTTACCCAAGCTTAGGACCAGCTTTGGTAACTACCAAGCTGTAGGTTTTCAGAGTGGCCTTCTCTTAGATGGACTGCTATACAGGGCTAAAGGGCTCCTACCGCCCTGCTATTTACCCCTAACTTTAATAAGTAGATTCATGCCTTTCTTAAGAGCATTATTGTAAAGTGAACGCAAATAGCCTGATTCGAAATTTGAACATGGTTCACAAATTCCTTTTTCCATAAACATTGTGTCAATCCACACCTCCAAAAAAAAATAGTTTATAAACTTATGTAATGAACCAGAGTGTCTGGATACCTAAAGATGCCCAATATTACTACCAATAGATTTCTGTCCTGTTTGCCTCCACCTTCACCACTATCTTTGAATGTATTCATGTTTCCTTGGCAGTAACTACTCTGAAGTAATTTTGAAAATAAGAGATTGGCTGACATAAGAATGTTTTATAGGTGCAATAGAATTGCTATCTTAGAAAATTGTTTATGAGGACTTCCTCCAATAAAAGTTAAAGGTTGGATGTCATGGTTTCCAAAGACAATTTATTGAACTATTGGCTTGAACTTGGGAAATCCATGAGCAAATCTTTTTCATATTTCAATGCCAGATTCAATTCGTCTTGAAATGTATAACATTTATTATAATCAAGTTATGAATATGACCTGCAATGAGAGGGAAAGACAGAGAAGAACCAAAAGGAAGGAACCATGAGGATTCTCTAAATGGGAGGCACTTGGCTCACAGGGAGGGATTTTAGCCAGGGGAGGAATTTCAATCAAGAGAGGAATATATGATGGGAAATATAATGGTGAAAAAATTACTAGATGACAATTCAAAATGGGGGAAGAATTGAGGAAACCTGGGATTGCCAGGGGAGGAATGTGACCTGGGACTCTGAGAACCACAGATCAAGCCACCTTCATTTTAATTTTGGGACCTTTGTTAAAAATGGTAGTAGTGAACAAATCCTATATAGGCGTCCCCCAATATAACGTGGTCGCGATATAAGGTGGGTGGATTGTGGATTCCAACATTTTTACCTATGTTATTGCCCTTTCATCCAGAAAACTGAATAAATACAGGCCTTGAACCAGTAAGCCAAATATTTCGGGCTCTGCATTATTTTACTACATCCTAAGTCCATTTGATGACAGAGGTGACATAACTACTCCCTCCCCCCACTAAGAAATATATTTGACTTAAATATTGACTAACCAACTTTAAAAATGAAATGAATTAGACAAAAACATTTCAGTAGTCAATGAACAAATCTTTTTTTTATTATTTTCTTTTCCGCTTTTTTTGCTCAGATACAGGGTTTCTAAAGGCGCAGCAGCATACTGATTGAAAAGTTTAATGTCATTGATGTAAATATTTTTAAATACTGAAATTTGGTATACCTTTGTCTATGTGTTCGAATCGCACTTAGTTTTTATGTGATAGACAATGATTGCCGTCTTTCATCTATCACCCGCCCTTGAATATTGCCCATACCCACCTCACAGTTATCTCAGCTCAGTTATAACATGGTTGGCTTTCTTGGACTCCAACATCCACATTATAACAGAGGACGCCTGTATTACAAAGCCATTGGTAACACTGCCTGTTTAACTCTACCTTTGGGAATTAAACATCTTCCAGAGATTGAAACAAGTACTCTTATCAGTTTACCAATTCAATTTAAAGGGTTGGTTGTTAAATCATTTTATTTAGATATAAATATTTACTAAGCTTAAGTTAGTTTGGCACAAAGCCAAATAAGAGAAGGAAAAAATAAATGTTCAGTCTTGCAAATGGAGCGGGCCTACTTTGAAAATCAGCATTATACCAGTGGGAAATATGCAACTACTTCAGCTATCACAGAAGGGTAAAACAGCTTTTTATCGAAATGAAGTTTCATCGAAAGACTTTTTATCAAAACTTCTCTTTATCAAAACGACATTCCATCGAAATGACTTTTTATCAAAACAATATTTCATAGAAACGACTGTTTGAATTTGTAATTTAAATAAAAAGTAATTTTAATAATTTAAATATAAAATTTCCATTTAAAATTTGAATGTTTAAAAACAGTAACACCTGAGCAAAAAAAAAGTCCCAAACTTGTATAAAAGATAATTTTATTATCAATATCTCTGTGTCATTAGTCAGAAGAAAGCTTTGGAAAAAATCTGATTAAACTCTATATAATCAAAGATTTTTTTTAAAATTTACAGTGGAAAAAGTGTAAACAAAAAAATTTATGTTGGTAAATCAATAAAAAGTGTAAAAAAACAAGTTGGAAGAATAAAATTAATATTGACTTTATAACATTCCAATTCTACGTTATAATTAATGAAAATCAGTTTTTCTTTTTTAGACAAAAATTTGGGCTTTTTTCTTTGTAGCAAAAACAAAAAAAAAACTTAATAAAAAAAATTTGATTTCCTGGTCAAAATATTTGGTCACACCTACAACTACTAGTTTTATATATTATGCTCTATAGATTGTAGATAAATAATTATTTGATCATCTTTGAATAAAAAAATTTGAAAAAGTGTAAATAAAAAAACTCAACAAACATTTTGATAAACTTAATTCGATAAAAAGTTGTTTCGATAAAGTCAATTCCATAAAAAGTTGTTTTGATAAAGAATTGTTTCAATGAAATGTTGTTTCGACAAAAAGGCGTTCTGATGAAACGTTGTTCGATGAAACATTGTGCCAAGCACAGAAGATAGGTATGAATCATCCTGAGTATAGATTATACATACATGTAATGAAATTCTTTAACTATTACATATTGTATAAGATTACCGTATTTGACAGCATTTAAGAGCCTCTCTAATTTCAGAAGGGAATATTTTATGAAAAAACACATTTCCCCGAATTCCTCTCATTTATCACCCAGTTCTTTAACTTCTCCTCAAGTTCTGGCCAATGTGAGGCTCGACAATGAAGGTTACTGTAGTGTCTCCCAGCTCGTGGGAATCTCACTGAAAAGGAAGATGAAGCAAAAGGAACAAGGACTAAGACAAATGTGATGTTAACTGATCACCGTCGGAGAGGAGACTGATCGTATCTTCACTTCATGTGATTCACTTTATTTTTCCCCGGTTTGCCCGGCGCATGACTGGGAACTCATTTCTGTCTTATGGGTTGTGGCAAGGGAGGTAACTCGAGGTATTTGCTCCCTTGCATCGCCCGGACATCACAGTTACCTTTACCTTTTGAGCCATTTGTGGTGGAAGGGTGGGTCTTAGATGCTGTCAAATACAGTATTTTTATGTGTTTGACTTTGTTGAGCACAAGTTGAATGTTCAATGTTACTGACATATAATCTTTATCGTCAAGTATATCATTAGTTACCCCATTATTGCTTGTTGTAAGTAATGCAACAAAATACACTTGTGGGTTTAGTTCAGATTCAAACTCTTGAAGTGAAGAGCACGAGATCTAAAGTTTTCTCCCAAGTGCTAGATTAATGAGGCTCATTATCAACATGTTCTTGAAGTGAAGAGCAAAAATCTAAAGTTTTATCCCTAGTGCTCATTATCACATATTCAACTTGTAGAAGAAAAGTTCTGATTTTATAATCAAGGTAATAACAACCACTTTCATTTAATAATTTGTCTTGTATTTGTAAATCCACAAATAACTTATTTTCTTATCCTGATTCAGCACAGAAAAATGTTTTGTAGTAATTTTATTTTATTAGTTTGTTACATATGAAATGTTGTTTTTTTAATAGTAAGATGAAGGATGATATTACACAATGAGAAATGTTTAATCAAAATATGACTTTTTTGATAAGCAATAGCCATTTTCCAATGATCCTCTAATGATAATATACCATCCATATCCAATTCTACATGTGTTCGTTTGCTGACTGCTGGTATTATAACTACAACTACTGCTGCAGCAACGGGTATTTACTAATACACATAAAAGGATATAAAATATGTTTAATTGCATTGCACTGTAGAGTAGATAAAAAACTCTGCCCGAATTGCAACATTTCTTTTTGCTCCAATCTCATTAGGTTTTCTTCCTATGTCTTTTTTTCCTCATAAATCCTGAGTAACTTTTCATTGTGTCTCTTTTCCTCGCAGATGAAGTGGCCAAAATTGATTTTGGTTCTCCATTTCCACATTCCCTTGTTTGTGGTTTGCAAATAGAAATGTGATTGTCTTTACAATTAAGATTCCCTTTGCCTCTACAAACCTTCTCGGGCCTTCCACTTTCCTCTGACTTTATTGGGTTGGTTTAGGGAAAGACAAAGGCTCAGAGCAATAAACCAAGTTTTCTGTTCAAAGAATAAACTTGGGCAGCTGTCTTTCTTTCTCCTCATTGCAATTAGGCATTGAAATGATGGCCAAATACATTTTTTTTCTGAGCAGGAAAAAAAGAAAAGAAATATTATTAGCATCCTTTTCTTTCCCCTCATTCATAAGATCAATGACATATGGAGTCATTTATAAATCAGTTTTATGAGTCTAATGTGATATAATGACGGCTATTCTCAATTGTTGGCTGGTAGTTCCCGGCTGTCATTAACCAACTGCAAAATGGGTTAGAACAGCTCTTGTTTGCGAATAACATTTCATTGTCAACCTGCAATTTTCTTGCTTTCATTCATTTTGCAAGTGTTCTTGTCTGCCATTGTCCACTCTCTCTCTCTTTCTCGGCTACTGACCATTCCAATTCACACTGTTGAAGTGACTCGGTGCCTTGTGCCTAATCTAAATCAATTACCCTGAATCACTTTCCAAAGACAAATAGACTTTATCTGGCAAACATTGGGCCAAACCAAATAAAAGCTTCACTATTTGCTAGACCTTTCCTTTCCTCTGCTTCCCTCTTTCCTTCCCCCTTTTCAATCCCTTCATTTCCTTCCCCTTTTCTCGCTTCCACTCTTTCCGCCCCCTCCCCTGCCCTCCATTTTCCTTCCCTTCTCTTTTCCATCCTTGCCTCTCCTTCCCCATTTCCCTCCTCTTCTTTCCTTTCCCTTTCCCTTCCCTTCTCTCTTTCCTCTACCTTCCCCTCCTCTTTTTCTCACCTTTCTTTTTTCCTCTCTCTCTTCCTTTTCCTCTCCCTTCCACTCTTTCCTTTTCCTCTCCCTTCCTCTCCTTCTCTTCCCCCTTCCTTCCTCTCCTTCTCTTCCACCTCTCTTCCCCTTCCCCCTTTCTTTCCTTTCCCTTCCTTTTCTCTTTCTCCCCTTCCTTTTCTCTCTCTCCCCTTCCTCTCCCTCCATTTCCCTTCCCTTTCTCTCTCTCCCCTTCCTCTCCCTCCCTTTCTCTCTCTCCCCTTCCTCCCTTTCTCACCTTCCCCTTTTTCCTCCTTTTCTCTCCTTCCCCTTTTTCCTCCTTTTCTCTCCTTCCCTTTTTCCTCCTTTTCTCTCCTTCCCCTTTTTCCTCCTTTTCTCTCCTTCCCCTTTTTTCTCCTTCCCCTTTTTCCTCCGTTTCTCTCCTTCCCCTTTTCCCTCCTTTTCTCTCTTTCCCCTTTTCCTCCCCTTTTCCTTCATGTTCTTTCTTTCTTTCTTTCCTTTCCCTCCTTTTTATATCTTTGAAATTTATTCATTTCATGCTAATCACACAAGAAGATTTTAGATCCATATTTTAATGGGTGTTATCAGCCTCCTTTCAGTCAAAACTGATTTGAAGTCATTGTGATATGTGAAATCAGAAAGAAAAGAATTTTTATTTGCAGTTAGTAATTTTGATTTGCTTTAACATTTTTTATCAACAGTGCATATCCTTGGAAAAAGTAACACTAGTACTAAAATGTGTGTGAAATGCAGCTGCAATTCTGGAGGGAAGAATGTGATTAGAAATGATAGAAAATTTGCTCAAAATTTGCTTCTTCGATTTTGGACAGTAATTTTTAAACCATTTAATTGAATATCATTTATTGTTGATTAGATGGTGTGTTAAACATATTCTAACCTATTATAGATTATGTATATACTAGTTCCTGTTAAAAATGATGAGAGTATTTACCTATGGATAAATTATTCAAATATATATTTTAGTATAAACATATTTATTGCAAACAAAAAAGAAATGCATACTTTGAACAAAATTTATTTTCTGTCTGTTTTCTACAATTCTTCTTATTTTCTGTTTTTTAATCATTTTAAAACAATAAAGTGACTGATTTGGGTGAAAAAAACAAAATGAGGTATCAGCAGCAGTAGCATTAGTAATGATATTACCAGCAGCTGTTTCCTGCCTAGCTTTACAAGCAGCAACACATTTTGTGTCTGTGTGTTCACAGTCCCCCATTCCTCTCTTTCTGTTTGGTTTAGCGTGACTGAAAACCAACACACAAAGTGACAAGGCCTTTTATATTATAAGATAGTAACATACTGAAAACTTACAAATTTAGATAGTAAGGGGAAAACAAATACATTGAATGTCACTTTTTTCCCTCCGTATCTACAGATGGCAGTAGGTGTTAATGTCAGGTGGAACAATAATAGGCTCAAAGAAGACACACATTTAGTTTTCCCCACAATTTATTCTGTAAAAGGTAAAACAAGATCATTTTTAAAATCAACTCTAAAATAATTAAAGAGCAGAGGATATTGCAAAATGTCCGTTTAAAAAATCCACTTGTCTTGAAAACAGTTATTATCACTGTGTGTTCTTACTTCTTAAAATGTAATTTAAAACTATCACTGTAACATTTTATTTTGTGGTAATTTTTATAGTAATCAATTGAGATCAATGCACACTTCCTTGTGTATAATTTGATTTTAATTTTATTTACTTTTGTTTATAAAACAGAACAAATGCCAAAATTGTTCGTTCTCAGCAAATTGACTGGAAAAATAATGGAAAAGAAGTCATTACATTGGTTTCTGGCAAAAGAAATGTCACAGGAAAATTTCTTTTAGTAAAACAAGTAATATTTTAAATGAAATAAGTAATATTAAAAGTAACTGTTGACTATAATTGATATTTTAATAAAGTAATGTTGACGATTAAAGTCAATTTTGATTTATAGTAATAAAATAAGTAATATTTATTTTATATAAAATATTACCTTTTCCCCCACAACCATCAATAAATGCCAATCATGTTTGTGATATTTATCGCTGCTTCTTCATACTACTAAGACCAGACAGGCTTTGTCCTGTTGTAGGCCATAAACATTTTCTTTAGATTTTTCCTATTAAAATAAAAATGGATTATGAGACTAAGATTGGCAAGTGTTAATAACATGTGACCCTGAGAAAATAAATCGACTTTTTCTGTCTCTCAAACTGATTACCTTGTCTTTACTAACAAATTGATTATTTGCAGGCTTGCAAGTCGGCTGGGCATATTTCTTTACATATTTTCCGTCAAACTGTGTGCCACGGCACAAAAGTGTGCCACGGCACAAAAGTGTGCCACAAATATCTCCCAAGTGTACTGTGTAGATCTTTCCAAATGCAAATATTTATTTTGAGCCTTGAACATGTCCTGTATGGGTATCATGTTTGTCCCACTTCTGCCACAGTGGTTTTATCACCAGATTTTCCGAGTTCTCAACCTTTTTAACGACAGATGAATGGGAAAAGGGGTGATGAGTTGTATATCAGCTGATGCTGATATAAAAGTTTTGTTCATTGACTACTGAAATGTTTTTGTCTAATTTAATTTTTACAGTTGGTATGCCGAGTTAGTCAAATATATTTCTTAATGTGCCATCATACAATAAAACTTGAGAACCATTGCTTTAGAAACTAAAAGAAGCTTGACAATTAAAACAATGAATTCGTTTAAAGAAAAAAATTGCATTAATAGTGTTTAATCTGCAGTATTGTCTTTGGAGATGAACTCTTCTGACCGTATCTCATTTGGTCTCATTATTTGTAATTTTCAAGAAAAGGTTTTGTTCAGAAATTGGTGACAAAGAATTTTATTGAAAACGCAATGAGTTTTGTGTCACTTGAACAGAATTTCCCCATTCAAATAAAATTGGTTCTCAACATGAAATACTTTAAATGTTCTTTCTTGTCCAGAAAGTAAAAGTCTGTAGAAAATTGAGGCTTCTTTGAAAAAAATGAAAATGAATTGACAGTGTCCATGGTTGGGTTTTGACAGTGTGGCTGATTTATTTTTTTTTTTTGCCTGTTTGTTTCAAATCTAATTTGGCATTGTGCAGAATCGGTGAATGGACCATAGAAGGCAATGAAAGCGGAACAGTCTGTGAGGAAAGAATGAAGAGACTTTGCTATAAGAAAAAAAAGAAAATTAAGGTAGGCTCCGAGTCCCCTCAAGCATAATAGGAATTGAATAGCAATTGATGTCACCCAAGGATAATGATTCTTCTATGAAGAGCTCTAATAAACGCCCTCAAAGAAAGATTTCTTTCAAACAAGGAAGCATTCAGCTAACATTACTAATTACGACTAGTTGCCATCTGTATTCAAAAGAGAGGAAAAACAGATTCTTACATTGAAAAGTCTGACATTTGTATAGAAGAAGTTGGATAAGTAATAGATCCAGGCCTTTCAGATTAGGTTTTTGTATACCTTCATTTTCATTCAGTGCCAGAGAGCTCATGAGAGGCAACCAAAATTAAGATGAAATAAGTACTAGTCAAAAATCTATATTATAATAAGCAAGGTGTCCACGCACTTCCATCTATCACACTATAAAAATAAAAGTTTTATGTTGAAAGGGGTGGGCGTGGAGGAGAGTTTCTGAGAATTGAATCGCAATGCAAAGACCACAAAGAGGGCAGAAAGAGAGAGAGAGAGAAGCAGGGTAGGAGTATGCAAAAGGGTAGAAGAGAGAGAGAGAGTAAAATGAGGTGGAATTGAACTCTCTTTTGAGTGTCTGTGAATGGAAGATTTGATTAAGTGTTGGTGAGGGTCACTTCAGGCAACTCCCATGAGTTTTTTCAGATACTACAATGCTTTAGATTTCCACCCCTATGTATACCGTTAGTAAAGCAACCAGTATTTACTAGTTAAAAAATAATGGTTGACAATGCTTCATCTAATAAAAAATAAATCAAGATAGTGTTACTACAACTGCTAGCGTATGCAAAAATATAAGGATGTGTTTTAGGGTTAGATTTGATCTTCTGCCAGCCATAAGAGTTCTGGTAACTCAGTTGGTAGAGCAGTCGCCGTTCATAGGCAGGATTCTCGAGGAAAGACGTAAGTTCGAGTCTCGGCTTGAGCTTACTCACTGTCATAGACTGATGGTCAGAGTATTTGCAATGAAAACAACTAAAATTAAAATGAAAGAAATGTTAAATAAGTATTTTGAATTATTCCCCTTAGGCAAGAGAGTTCTTATCAACTTCCGGTAGGGGGCGCTGTTTTACGTTCTGGTGAACAAGCAGCCATTTTATTATTGCGAATAGTAGATCAGAGAGATCGAGAACACATGTGTGTGTATTGTGACCGCGGTTATTTTATGAATAAAGGACCTGTAAGTACATCTTCTGTTTGCATTTTCTGTTAATATCTGTCATTAATCCAACCTTACAAGAAATACTAGTCAAAAATTAATAATGATTGACAATGCTTCATCTAATGAAAAATAAATCAAGATGATATTAGCTTTTTGTATGTCCTCATTTTTGTTGTGTTTTTTCTCCTGAAAGTGGGATCTATGATGAATATGATTTAAACAACCAGTTAGCAATAAATTTGTTTTAGCTGCAGTTTTGTATTTGTTGCTGAAAATTCTGCTTTGATATGAACAGTTATTGCATGCCAATGGCGATGTTATTTATCTCTTTAAAAATATATTCCAATTTATTTTTCATCTGGCTTAGATTTTCAATAGAAATGCCAGCTTTATATAAATTAGCTGAAGTTGGCACAGCATCTGTTTTTTATATATACACACAACTACTAACACATCTAGAGAGACAAGTGTCAATTCAAATATTCATTTGTGTAAATCTTAAATATAATCTTATATTAAAATATTCAGATTCATAAAATAAAATTCTCTCACATACAGACACTTGTGATACAAATAAACTGTTACCATTAATAATATTCAGGCGTGTATTTATTTGAAGTTTGCTAGATCTGCAATAAATGTTACTAAATATTGATCTGCTTAAAATCTCTCCTTTGTTTGTTGTCTCTCTCATCCTTCATTTGACCAAATTAACCAAAACAGCTCTAAAGCCTGTCCGATAAAATTAACATCTTTCGAGAGTTTTTATCGACATATGTCACCTTTCTATAGTTTTGAGAAGGGTCATTAATATTGAAA
>VCCN01003262.1:3104354-3128451 GCA_006491835.1 Architeuthis dux
CGAAAATATTCTCAACTTTTCTGGTGCTTTGGCGTGCGGGGCGCAGCAACCCATATTATTTAAAGTGGTCAGGCAATGTAAAATAAGGAAATGTTGTCCCTTGTTCAACCTCTCTTTCTCCCACTATTCTACATCCAATATTAGGAAAAAACCGAGGAGGCCACTATCAAACCTGATAATATTATAATATCAAGTATATTGAAAGTAAGAAGTAATAATTTGTACTGGATCTTAATTGCAGTTATCTCTTATTGTATCACAAAGCATATTCTATTCATTATTGTAAAAAAACGTTGGATAACAATAAAGAGTGCAAGTCTGGTTATCTATATATGTATGGTGCGTATAGGCAGCACCAATGGAGCTAGAGGGCTGAAAATTTAAATATTTATTCCTTACTATGTCTACAAATACTTTTTTTTTTTTCGTTTTTGAAAATTCCCTTAGTTTATATCACCCCTAACACAGCATTCTGCCTAAAGATGTTGGTCAACTGACTGTTTCTATTGTGTGACTAACTAGACCTGTTTTTTTTGGGTTTTTTTATTGAGGTCACAAAGAAAACAAAGTGTGTGACAATAAACATTTAAAATGGAAATGTCCAAATGCATCCATAAATGATCCAAACCTTTGGATTAATCTTTGTTATAATGCACACTGACTATTGTTATCTCATACTAATTGGTTGTTATGACAAAAAATATCATCAATCATATTTTCCCAATGGCTTGAAAACTTTGGCAAAATTTGTCTAGTAGTACTTTATCATATAGATTGTGTAATGGTAATAACATGATATCTTTATCTCGGGCAGTAATTTTCATGAAACTAAAGGGAAAACCAAGCCCCAGAAATGTATTCAATAGGTTTGTCTTGTTTTTTTAATCTGATTTTGATTAATATCAAAAAGAAAAAAAATTAGAAAATGTATAATAGCAAAGATACTACTTAGCCAGGACAGAAATCTGTCACTAAATCTTGACTATTATTCAAAGATCCCTGCATATACACAGACATATTCACAGAGGGAGAAAAGAAGAAGAGTTAAGAACAGAGGTAAGGGAGATGACATTTATGTCCATATGATTTCTGATAGAGCTGTGTCAGTGTATGCAAGCATCACACATGGAAAGAGAGATAGAGCAACAAAGAAAGAAAGCAGAAACACTGATATTTACTCAGCTTAGCTTAGTATGGTACAAGGCCAAAGAAATAGAATATTAATACAATCTACATTATGATAAGCAACATGTCCGTCTGTCACACTTTAAAAATAAAAATTCTACATTGAAAGGTGGGAGGGTAGAGGGTAGGTTCTGAGAATGAATCACAACACAAAGGTGAAGATGGACAGAAAAACTGGTTAGGTGTACGCAAAAAGGTAGGGGGTGAAACATAAAGATATTCACTAAAGGAGAACGGCTGAAGAAAGGCAAGAAAAGAAAATGAGGTGGAATTGAACTCGCTTTCAAGTGTCTGTGAGCGGAAGATTTGGTTAAGTGCTGGGGATGGTCGCTTCTGGCAACTGCCATGAGTTTTTTGCAGATACCACAAGGCTTTAGATTTCCACCCATAGGTATAATGCTAGCAAAGCAAAGTGCATTTCACCACAAAGTTTAATTTATGACTAAATGTTAATTTTGTTCAGTAAAGGAAGAATACAAAAAAGGTCTGGATAGTTACTCAATAGAAACCGTCACGTGAGCAACATCTTTTGGCAGCATGCCGTGTTGGGGGTGATCAATTAAAGAATTAAAAAAAGGGGTGATCAATGAATAAGTTACTTCTCTCACCTTTTGTTGGGCAGTGATCTCTAAAAACGTCTGAATTTTAAAAAAACAAGTGTGAATGCTGCCGATCGTAAAATAAGGGATCAATTTAGGAAAAACTTACATTGCAAATTGAATCCCCCACTAAAAATTTATTGAGGGTCAAAAATAATAAAAAACGTTTTTTAGATATAATAAGGAGTAAATGTTGAAATTTTCAGCCCTCTAGCTCCATTGGTGCGGCCTGTACTCATGACACATACATACATAGATAGCCAGTCAGCCAAACTTAAAAACTGGTGAAATCTTTAGTTGATGGTTTCTAATATGAATGGAAAATTAATCACCATGAGTTCATACTTGATTGGTTCCAATGGAACTTATTTTTTATTTATTAATAAATTAATTAGAATAAATCAATATTTAAAACATTTAACAAAATAAAAAATATATATCAGCACTTATACATTGTCATCAGCATTAGAATGCATTTATGATTAATACTTTTTTTTTCTTCAACAAATGCAAACCTGAAAATAATAGAAACATTTTAATCAACCTTATTTGTACTTTATGAATAAATTATTTGAATTTGCTGTTCAATTTTTGTAATTATTTTTATAACTTTTCAAATCCACTTTATGTAGAATTTGTTTCCACATTCATTCCTGCTGGGAAACATCACAATCGCGACGTGAACCTGTTGATTTCTCAGTCAATTAAGAAAAAGAATGCTATTAAATTGCTTTTCTTTGTTGCTGTTTCTCAACAAAAAATAAATACATACATAGATGAAATATGTGGTGAAATGCTAAGAATGGTGATAGACTGATGAGCCAAAACAGTATGACTACCTGCCTAATAAGGTGTTGGTCCTCTATGTGCCTGCAAAACAGCTCTAACCCAATCAGGCATCATATCGATAAGACATGGCCACCCAATGACTTGTTGGCGGTTGGTGATTTTCCTTCCTCAGACCAAAGCCGATGAGTATTCAACACAACTGAACGTGTGCACCCCACAATCTGTGCCGTTTTGGAAATGTTCTGACCTAGTCTTCTGGCTATAACAATTTGACAAAGTCACTCAAATCTTTCTTCTTGCGCATAACACGTCAAAATGAAGTATTCAAGGCCAATTTAGCTGCTTATATATCTGTATAACACAGTTCTTATGAGACAGTAGCTGACATTCTTGCTGACATGTTGCTGGTTATAATGTTTTAGCTCATCCGTGTATGTAACTCAGCATCTTAGATTAGAGTTTTGATTCTTATTTGTGTTGAAGCCAGTATCAGAATGTTTCTGCTCCCCAGAATTGGTTCAGTTCCCAATTCATTTCCAGTTCTGCCTAAAGACATCCATTTTGTTATCATTTTTCTCTCTGGAGTTAAGATTTATCAGCCTGTCTATATCTTACTTGCAAGGTGAAATCCTTGTCTCTGTTCCCAGCTACCGCATATTTTGTTCACTTCATAATAGTTTAGTTACCTATAATCTGGTGGCTTGTTGCAGCAGTTGCAACGGCCTAGCAGCGGTTGACTGTGATCGCTCCTGATGAATGTTTAATGTGTTGATATTTTCTATAGTTTTGAGAAGGGTCATTAATATTCAAATGTTTCTTCGGACAATTGTTATTTGTGTTGTAAACATGACATTTCGGCTGAACCATTCTTCGACCTTTTTCAGCTGTAAAATCCGGGTGTGATGAGTTAAACAGAAGTTATGTTTAAAGGGGTGTAGACCTTATAGCACATGGCCTGGGTGATTGTGTCTTTGTCTTGTCGGGTTTAGATTTGTTGAGAAGTGGAAGCCACATCAGGTTGAAATCCGCACTTGTCTGGCACTGAGTCGATATTTTGATGTGAGCTGCCTCTTTGATTTTTCTCTGCTTCCAACATCGTTCTCTGTCAGTAATCTGGACTTCCTCCCAAAGAGAAAGATGCTCGCCATGTTGTTCATTGGTGAAAGGGAATCTTCACTCTGCTATTGGTAATAAAACAAATGTTTTGTGTTTGCGTGTTTGGTCAGTTTCTATATATCTATACATTTCTAATATTCTTTACAACCTGGAAAGTCTTGCTTCTTGTTTGCTAAGTATGTGGCAGAAATTCATTATTCATTTGTATGAATTCTATGTATGATTTATTTGTATGAATTCTATGTATGATCCATTTGTATGATCTTTGTATAATATCAGCTGATCAAACATATGACTTATTATACCTGACTGTGCCTCAAGGTGTTTGTACTCTAAAATTTCCATGAATTGTGAGTGATGTGTGCAAATCAAAAAACTCAAATTGCTCCACCTATTTGTGGTCTTTAACCTCTAGCACTCTGTAAGCAACTTTGTCTGCTAAGCAAAACGTTTGTCCTGCTGTTGCAGGTGACTCCGATCATTGAACGATAGTGTGCTTGAATTCCTCAGTTGTGTTGTCATGTCAATTCCAGTCAAACATGAACAGACTCACAAATTACAGGTTTTAAAAGTTACTAAGTGCACAAAATGTTGGCACCCTTAGAAAAGAATTCAGAGTGCTAAAGGTTAAACATCAATTTTAACTTGGGCAGACACCCTCAGTATACAATTACTACAACGTTGGTATTTTTTCTCCTAACATATTAGAGTTGTAAATATTTAGCAACTATTCGTATGTTTAAAGTATTATTTTCACATGATGATTTGAAGAAAAAGTGGTAATTTATCTTTATCTATTTCACGTTAATCTTTTTAAAAAGCTATTTTTTTGTGGAGTTTTTGTTTGAAATTAGCAAATGGATTTGATATTTCATGCTAAAGAAACCATGACTTTAGGGATTAAATTCAGTCAGTTAGCCTCTAATAATTCCTTCATTAGGAGAGGGAAAAATTAAAGCTAAAGTCATTAGCCGTGAGTGAGAAACATATCCTCAAGGTTGCAAGGGTTAATAGAAAGCAAACTTGAGTATTTGAAGTTTGTTTGTTGCTTTTAATGCTTGAATCCCTCTTGACTATAAAAGGTGACCTTTTCCTTTTTGTTTATGAGGAAAATACTTGATTCGTGTCTTAAGGGAAAGATTTTCTCTATAGCTTAGAGTGAGACAATCATTGGCTTGCTGTCTTTTTTATGTGAGAATCTATCCACAAACTGATAAACAACTCCAGAGGTGCTTCCATCAGTAAAAAAAAAAATCTACAGATTTTCTTATTTTGCCAGAGTAGGAATAGAAAGACAAGAGGTAAGAAGACGGAATTAGTAAAAGATAAAAAAAGGGAGAAAAAAAAACATAATTTTTCTGTGACATTACTTCCCCCATCAACATCACTGTCCTCAAACCCTTTCCAACCATAGTCATTGTTATAGAAAGGAGTGTCTTCGCTCTATTCTTATCTTGGCTCAATCAGTTTTTCTTCCTGCTTTTCATTTTTGTCTTTTTAATGGAAAACCCACAATTATCTTTTCAACATAAATTGGTTTTAGAGAAGCATACAAAAAACTCCTCTTCCAAAAATCTGTTGAAAACTTTTTTAAAAGAATTTCTCTTATCCTTTTAGCAATTTTTTTTCTTCATTTTCTTTTCACCTTCCATTTCTCCTTGCTCCTGGCTTTTTCGGAAAATCCTTGATAAGATTGTTTTCGCCTGCTTTTCCCTACCTCACTCTAAGCCAATACCCCCACCAACAAAACCAACTTAGCTGTAAGCATTGAAACTCTCAATCTGGCAGGGATTTGTTAGCTTTTAGAAATATTGCTATCAGCAATGAAGGAACCCTTGATACGACTAAAGAGTTCTCGCCATTATTGCTGCTGGTTCTGGTTTGAGAGATTTTGTCTAATATTCACCACTTTAATCAGATAAAGTCTCTTCTGATTTGTTTTATCTTTCATTCTCTGTAATGATGCCACCCCCTCAAAGCCAAAAGACTCATTACCTGACTGAGGTTTGTCATATCATTATGGAATCTTCTTGTCTTGACTAATTAGCTTAGCCTGGTCACTATTAAACAAGCAATGAAACATTTAATTTCAGGCTGTCTTTTTGTTTTAACTGTAAAAAAAACAAAAAACAAAGAAACAAATACAGAGGAAGCTGCTTATTGTGATCACTTTGGGCCGGTCTTTTAGATAATAATAACCGGCTGATAACATTAAGCAAAGGATATATACACAAAGCCGTTCATTGTGATCACTTGAAATGAAGTGTTTTGGACCAACTGAATTTGATAACAATAACTGTTCGATAACATTATCCGTGATTATAATGTGCAGTTTCCTCTGTATTAAAAAAAAAAAGAGGAATTGTTTTCTCTTTTGAATTTTCTCATTTGCAAATTCTATTGAATTTCAACTGGGTTTTATAATCAGTGTTTAGCTGCTGCTTTGAAAATTATTTTCTGTTAGAAACCGTCAAGCAAAACTGTCAACCAAAACTTTCTTCAGTTTTTAATCTGGTCCTGCTCTGGCTGGTTATATACGTACAGGCCACAGCAATGGAGCTAGAGGGCTGAAAATTTTAATATTTACTCATTATGTAGAAAACAACTTCATCCTCTAAATAGGTTTTTAGTTGGGGGTTCTATTTGCAGTATAAGTTTATCATAAATTGATCCCTCAGTTTGTGTCATGCTTGTTTTTTGAAAATTCAGACTTTTTTTTAGTGATCAATGGCCAACAAAGGGCGAGAGAAGTAACTTAGTCATTGATCACCCCTTTTTCCAAATTTTAATTGAACACCCTGCTGCCAAAAGACATTGGTCACGAAACTGTTTCAATTGTGTGACTAACTAGACTTGTTTGACTTTTTCTTCAAATGCAATCTTGAATCTTAAACAATTGTAAAATTGGCTTTAAGATCTACCGCATTTGATGACATGTAAGACCCCCTCCCCTTATTTCAGCGGGTACATTAAGAAAAAAACCATATTTCTCTGAATTCTTCTCATTTATCACCCAGTTTTTAACTCCTCTTCTGGACAACAAAAGTTATTTTTGAGCCATGTTAAAGATTCCAATGCTGCTCAAAGACTTAATAGGATCAAAAGAAAAATGACTTTCTTTTAGCCTTTTAGAAAAAGTAGCTGAAATGTTGTATTAGAGAGAAGAAAAAAGATGAGCGTAGCTATCCTAAGTCCTGAACTGCAGCTATTGGTTGATTACTTCTACCTTTATAGAAAGCATAGAGGTACAGATATGACATTAGCATATTATATCAAGACTTATTTAATCCATGATAAAAATATTGAAATTCTATGTAATTTATTATAAAGTTTAATTCTTCATTGTGGCAAATTAAAATTCTGTCAATTACAACACAATATTTGTGAATGAAGTAACTTGAGTAGTTAGAGATTTTTTTGTTTTATTGCTGTAGACTCCTTGTGGGTCATGGGGCTGCATAGCGGTTTCAGTAACATGTAGGTTCTATAGGTTGGAGCTGCTAGCCCCACACCCAAGATGGATGGCCTTATAGGGCTAAAGGGCTCCAACTGCCCTGCTATTTATCAGTTACCTTGGGGGAGAACTATGTTAAGTATCATGAGTTATTCCCTTTAGGCAGAAGAGTTCTTATCCACTTCTGCTAAGGGGCACTGTTTTACGTTATGGTGAACAAGCAGCCATTTTATTATTGTTATTAGTAGATGAGAGAGCTCGGAAGGACACGTGTGTGAATCGAGACCACGGTCATTATTTGAATAAAGGACCTGTAAATACATCTTCTGTTTGCATTTTTAATCTGTTAATATCTGTCATTAAACCAATCTTACATTGATAGCAGTGCATAGTTGAAAAACAAAATGACAGATGATTTTAAAACAGAAAATACCGGAAAGTTGAACAGTGATATTTCCGAAGACGAAAAAAAAAAAACCCAATGTGGATTCATGCTTTTCCCAATGGCATTAGTGAAAAGTGAACGTAAGCAGCCTCGTCCGAAACTCAAACTTGGTTTGCTGATTTTGCTTTTTGTGCCAGTAACTGCCATGCCATTCTGTACCTCCCAGTTCGAGATTCGAGTTTGCATAATTTTAGAAAAATGAATTAGAAACAAGGACTAAGTAGTTTTTACATTTTTATGTTTCAAAGAAGAGACACCTAGCATTTTGAGAATTAATCAATTTGGAATTTGAAAAGCAAATACTTGAACTACCCGGCATAGCTCAGATTTTTATTAAAAAGTAACAAAAGTGCTCTTTAAACGAACTACCATTTTAGAATAGAAGGCTAAAGACAGATGCTTTGCTTCCACAAATTCCAGATAATTACAAAGAGGCCCTCTAAAATATTCAAAAGTCTGCCTGATTAGAGTCATTCAATATTAAAAGTATTGTATAGAAAATCTTTAAATGTACTTTTTATAGATCATCAGAAATATTTTGAGATCAGTATGTAATTATACATTAAAAAAAACATGTATTAGTTTGACAATCAGAATTCTAAAAAAAACAAAAATAAATTATATCTATAAAACATTTTTTTTCTTTTGAGAGTCTCAGCTTGCTATCATATTCTAGAGATTATCAAATTAGTTTCCGATGGCTGGCTGTTTATTCTGTCTCCCGATTTGTGTAGTTCATATTATTATGAATTATATTATCCCATACTAATCTACCTCTTGCTGTCAAAATGTGACGACAATAATTAAGTAATTTTGCAATTGCTTTGTACTTATAAAATATCAAAAACATTATGTTGTGCATCATTTTCTTGTTTATGTTCAATATTTGCTGAATATTAAACTAATCTAAAGATAAAATAAGTAAAGATACAATTTATCAAGTTTAACTTAACATACAATTCTATATCTACTAACTTACGTCACTGAAGATGTAAGTATTACAGATGGTAAATGCACAAATATATGTGGATTATTATGAAATAATATAAATCTATATTTACAATATTTTTATGAAAACTTTGAAATTGAGAGCTCTAATAAAAAACAATTCAACAATGTTGTTTTCTTGCATGGTCTGAAATCATTGAAAGATAAATAGATAGATATTTGTTACTTTGAACTCATAAATTAAGATTCTTGCTTAGATTTCATTTACAAAAAAATATGTTATTATATTTGCAAGTTGTTTACTTTCAATCGTCATTAATTTTTGACTGATATTTTCTAGTCTGAGAGAGTTGCGATAGAAAGCAACTAAAAAATCCAATATGAAAGAAAATACTTTATATACAGCCACAATCTCACCACAATCTGCTAAAACTTGTTATCTTCACTAATTCATAACTGCAAAAAAAACATGATAATAATTATTGGGAGGAGTTGTGGGTTGTATAATATCTTGGTGACAGTTGCAATTATGAGTAAATAACTACTTTAAATGGCAAATAACTGTGAGAAATGGTAGCAAACAATTTGTTGTTTTCTTGTGTGAAACCCAATTTTAGATGGCACTTTCACGTAGAGTAAAATTAAGGGAATGAAGCAATGCCTTTGTAAAATTACTTGTTTATTTATGAGAACATTTTATTCTCAGTGAGAAGCTCAAATTGATGTACAAGGTTTGTCCTGGAAAGTATTCAGCCATTTAATATTAACGAAAAAATAGCCTACCTAGGGCAATGGCACCTTAGTCCTCTTCAAAGTATTCCCCTCGGGATCTCACATACTTATCCCAGCATCCCTTCCACCTTTCAAAACAGTCTGCAAAGTCCTCTTTTGGAATCGCCATCATCTGCCTCATAGCGTTCTCCTTAATCTTGTGCATGGTCTGAAATCTGTTTGTGCAAAGCTAGACGGGTGCTGACAGACCTGGGTGATGCAATGTTTTGCAAAAAAAAAAAAAAAAAAACTGCATGAGATATGAAGAATGACTTGCACTGTCATTGTGAATGCAACGGTCACACAATGGCATATCACTGTCAACTGTTACCCCACAGGAGAGGTATGTGCAGTAAGGTCTTCAGTGATTGGTTGTTAAGTTATATCAAGGCTCCCGAACGGTTCTTGAGATATTCAAAATGACTTGATATTTTCTGGACAGACCTCGTATTGAGTAGCAAATTAGAAAGCAGTATTAGTGAACTGGAATCCAAATCCAAAAATGCAGATAACTTTCTCTGTGTCTTGTCCCATTGACAGTCATCTTGATCACAACCTTTTCAGTTACATACCAGAGACAAAGATCCTGTCCAGGCAAAAGTATAAAAATGGCTGCTATATCCATTATCAGTCATGATAGATGGAAAGGTTCCAAGGGATTCTTAAACTAAGAACAATAAAATATTACTGTAGTTCTTCATGGGACTTGTGAAAGAGGAATCTTGATACATTCCTAATATCTACTCATCCAAGTTTGTAATTTCATTCTTACTTGATACATATACAGGCATTGCCCACTTTTCGAAACTTCATTTTCTCCCACTATTTCAGTTTTAGGAAAACAGGTGAAAAGCGAAAATATCGTTCAGTATTTGTTTTGCAGCAAGCCTTTATAGAGGCAGCACGCACCCTCTTCCTATCTCTCCACAACCCAAACTTCCAACAACTCAGCCTAACATACCATCATCACCATTTTTGGGGTCTGGGAATTTTCCTATATTAATTAATGGTAATTGCTTCTTTGCTTTATGCCATTTTGGCTTACAAAAGGTTTTTGTAGGAACGCTATACTTTTGGATAGCAGGTGAAATCTGATTTCACACATACATACAGTGGTCCAAAAGAAATACTATTTTTCCTATTTTAAAATTTCTCAATTGAATTGCTTATGAAATTATTTGTTTTTATCCAACTTGGACATTAGTGTGTCTGTATATACAATATGAACCAATAATAGAGATTGATAATTATAGATACATATAAATATCAATAACCGTCACTTATATCTGAAGGTAGAGTTAAGCAGAAACTGTATTGTAAATTTTATGACTACTTTTTACCTTCATCTTAATTTATTAGTTGCTTTTTATTGCAAAATTAAGATGAAACTAAAAAGTAGTCATAAAATAAAACTAGCATTCCAATGGAAATTATGAATCACTGTCTCCCATATATGCTGTGTTGGGGGTGATTAATTAAAAAGTCGGGCTGCGATCACTAAAAAAATGTCTGAATTTTCAAAAAACAAGCGGGCACAAACTAGTGACTAATTTAGCATAAGCTACATTGAAAATTGAACCACTCACTAAAACCCTATTTTGGTGGGGAATTTTCAAAAAAACAAAAAACCGCATTTTCCCTTATTAATTGAGGGGAGTGTGTGCACAAAATTTCAAGTTTCTACTCCGAATACATAGATACATATAAATGTGTGAATACATGAATAACCTAAACCTTTGGTAGCAATGATTAATGATTCATAAAAATAAATTAAAAAATGTATCAAGCAGAAACTTGTAAGGCAAATTGAAAATTCATCCCCATTCTACAAATGGCATATCACTTTTGTAAGGTTGGTTTAATGACAGATATTAACAGATTAAAAATGCAAACAGAAGATGTACTTACAGGTCCTTTATTTGTACAATGACTGCAGTTAACGATACACACACATGTGTTCTCAAGCTCTCTGATCTACTAGAAAACACAAGAACAATATGGCTGCTCATTTACCAGAACGTAGAGCAGCGCCCCTTAGCGGAAGTTCATAAGAACTCTCCTGCCTAAGTGGAATAACTCAAAATATTATGTACTTATGTAAATAATGACTGCGGTCAAGAATACACACATGTGTGTCCTTCCAAGCTCCCTGATCTACTCATAACACAATACAATAATGGCTGCTCATTGACCAGAACATAAAACAGCGCCCCTTAGCGGAAGTGGATAGAAACTCTTCTGCCTAAGGGGAATAACTCATGATACTTACTTAACAGATACAATCCATAAATTGATGTTCCATTGAATCAGAGTCTTTAGGAACGTTTCCAACTTTCCAGTATAAGTATGCATCACTTGATTATGCATGTTTGCTATCATTCAAATATTGTGAATGTCTGTGTCAATCAAGAGCAGCCTTTCTCAACTGAGGTTCTGCAAAAATCTTATACATGCATAAAACAGCACCTGACCTTTGCTTCATTTGAGTCTTTTTCTTTTCATTTTGTTAATATATACATAACAAGAAGCAGTCCGTCTTGAAATCATTTGATACTAGAAGCACCAGAATTTTTACCAACTAAAAAAGACCAGCGGCTGTCATTTTTTACAATGGTTATAAATTTCACTGAGTTCTTATATTTTTTAATATAAGTTTATACGGTTTATGTAAAACATTCATTTTATGAAAGGAAAGCTAAGCTGATCAATATTTTTCCAAGGAATTTGACTTCCATTTTATATTTTTTATATTAAATGTCCTTTGGGCGAGAGGAGATAAAAAAAAAATGGTGTATCTTAGAATGTTCACCAAAATGAACAAATATGTAGAAAACTATCTTCCTGTACACTAGCATACTGATAATTACTCATAGATTGTAATACATACTAGTTAATCTCTGTGAAAAGATTCACTGATATATTTGAATTTCTATGAGATGATTTATAAAAAAAAAAATATACTTAATTTCTTTCAGTTGTGAGTAGGAGATCAGCAAAATTGTTGCCTTCAAATAGAGTAGGCCATTGTTACGAATAGAAAACCAAAAAACTCGCACTGTTCATTATATAAGTTGATTAAATTAGTATAAGTTGGTGTCAAATCATCAATGATCGGAGATCCAATGAGGATCAAACCCACTAAAAATGGCCATCAAGATTAGCTTGCTGATCAGTGCTATAGGACATTGATCCTGATCCATTTTTTTCGTATGATCTACTCGTTAATCCCAGTGAAAAAAAATTCATGGATATATTTGTATTTCTGTTCGATGTTTTTTTAGAAAAATATAATCCTGAATTCGTTTACCTGGAAGAGTCCATAGTTTCAAATGGTTGGTAAGATTTATTTTTTATCAGCAAAATTGTCACCTTTGAGTGGAAGAACACAATGATGTGTCATTATCAGTAGATATAATATGTTTATGCAGGGATTCCTCGGGATATGAAAATTATTTCCTAGGTTCCTCCAGTCTAAAAAGGTTGAGAAAGGCACATCTAGACCATGAGGGCTGCACTATTCTCTATTTAAAAATTTTTTTCTTCCTCTGCTTTTAACTAGTATTATAATCATACTAGTAAAATACCTGTTGCATTGCTAATGGTATATCTAGCTGCGGTAATCTAAGTGTCTGAAAAAACTCAAGGGAGTAACCTGAAGCAACCATCCTCAGCATTTAATCAAATCTTCCACTTGCAAACACTCGAAAGTGAGTTGAATTCCACATTTTGCTTTCTCGCCTTCTTCTTTTCTAGGCTGTTGAGTTCAGCCATCCTCCTTTAGTGAATTTCTTTGTTTCACCCCCTCACCCTTTTGCATACTCCAACCCGGCTCCTCTCTCCCTGCCTCCATTGCGGTCTTTGTGTTGCGATTCCATTCTCAGAACTTCTCTATTCATACCCCTTTCAATGTAAAATTTGTATTTTTAAAGTATGACAGACGGACGGACACATTGCTTATTATTCTCTATTTTTAATTCTTTCCGTCCTCTGCTTTTAACTAGTATTATCACAATATTTGCTATCGAAAAATCTTCAATGAAAAACCAAACGACAAACCAGCAAATAAACAAAATGGCAAAAGAAATTCCTTTCAATGAAGCGAATATTATGTTGTCTATGATTTATCTATTTGCTCTTGAGTCGCCATCATGAAATGTTCAACTTTGTTTGAATGCCTGTTTTATCTGGTTTTTGTCCTCTCGATAAAATCTTCATTTAAAGAAAACCAATTTGCTTCAGGGACACAGGCTGGAGGCTGGCTTGATAAATGTTGTCTTTCTACACAGTCCGTATCATCACAATGGGGAAAAAATAAATATGAACTTTCGTTTATTTATGAATGTATTTGAATACATTCCATTAACGGTCCTCTGCAGTCCTATCTTTAGATTGGCTTGGATATTTGTGTGCCTTTTTCTACAAAATTAAAGAAACTTTTATAGGTTTAATTCATTAGATTTTGGTACATTGTATCTATTGATATGTCTCTGCCTTTATCTATCATGTTTTCATGTCCCAATTCATTTCTTTTGAGCTCAGTGTTTACAGTGAAAGGAGGGGGTTGCCTAACAGTTAATGGCACAGTGAACTGACAGTTTGTGTTCACATACTAATGCCCATGGGGAAGGCATAAATCCACTTTCTCCACCAAATAATAAATAACAAGACAGTTGGATTCCTTTAGCCCTGTAAGGCAGTCCATCTTTGGTGTCAGGCTAGCATTGCAAAACCCCTACAATTGCTACAAACAATGATTGGATTGGGTTTCCATTGATCATTTGAGAAATGTAGACAAAATCATTGCCTCATGTGTCATGTGACACTGGGAGCAACTTTGTTTCGCCTGGCTACAGTGCCTACAATGTCTGGTAGAGTAAGGGAGGCTAAATGACAATAACTCTACTTTGATATTTAACAGATTTCTTGCCCTTCAAAGTGACTGTTACACCCCCTTCTTTATTTATTCACTAGCATAGTAAAAAGAATGACAGGATTATTTACATATGGTTCAGCACTTCTTCCTAGGATAAGAGTATTTGTGCAACCTGCCTAGGATCAAAGTGTCACTCCCCAGCACTTTTCTACCTAGGGTCATATTATCTGTGCGCTCACTGAAAAGATATATATATATATAACAAAACAACCAATGATGTCCCCAAAAAACCTCACCATTGATAAGTGTAGCTATATAAGAAACTAACGAAACAATAGTGACTGTTCATCTGAAGATCGAAGTCTTGTGAAACCAACTGTACAGGTTGTAATGAACCAATAAATATTCGTCTACAATATTCGCTCTACTAATGTATTGAGCCTCCTCCGGTTGGAAACAGAGGTCTAATTAAAAAAAATTATACAGAAAAACTGACGCATAATTGGAAATGTGTGTGTATGGATACACATTTCATTTTATATATATGGGTTTTTCAATTTGTAGACATGAATTGATGCAGTTGGTTGCAGTTCAGAGAATGGATTCAACAAACTGAGTTTACATTCTGCTAGTGTCTGCTGATGTCACTTTCTTCATTGAAGCTCTTGGGATTGGTATTAAATCCACACCTTCATGCACCCCGTTCCATCTCCATTTGTCTTGACCATCAGCATATTTTCATTAGTATGATACAGGTTGACAGGGAAGAATGATCAATCTGCTCTGTCTGTGTCCCAAACAGGCTGCCATCTACATTATCAGTTATGAAAGAGAAATTAGTTTCAATTTCACATTCAATTATTTGCAACATTGATGAAGATTGAACTCGGTGAGTAGTAATGCTCTGAGAGACTAGCTTGCCTCAGGGACACAGGCTGGAGGATGGCTTGATAAATGTTGTCTTTCTACACAGAATTACTGTCCGTATCATCACAATGGAAAAAATGAAATATGAATTTTCGCTTATTTATGAATGTATTTGAATACGAATCCATTAACGGGCCTCTACAGTCATATCTTTAGATTGGCTTGGATATTTGTGTGCCTTTTTCTACAAAATTATAGAAACTTTTATAGGTTTAATTTATTAGATTTTGGATACTCTTTCAGATGCAATAAAATATTTAAACCGATTTCAAAGAGCACCTACTGTGGCATGATCGCTTGCAAACCAACTAATTCACTTGTATAGTAAGTTCGATTGTCACTTGGTGCCCAACTACTGTGATCTTGTGCCAGATTAAGCTAAGCTTAGTAAATACCTTTAAACTACTTTTTCCAAAGCTCAAATGGCAAAATATTATAAACCAAAATGACCAATCTATTCTGCCTATGTCTTAGACAGGAGAAAGGCTGTCATGTCCATTATCAGTCATGAAAGCGAAAGAGTTTCAATTTCACATTCAATTATTTGCAACATTGAACAGTGGGAATAAATAAAATTGCCAAAATTTTAAGGATGAACTCAAAACTATTTTAACCTGGTCAGTGTCAAGTAACCTTGCTAGTTATCCATAGATGTTTGCTAAATGTTACCAGTGACGTGTTATCTCCCAGCTAGGCTTTCCCAGACCTTGCCTCCGTGCCCCACCCTTCGTTGAATAGAATACGGGATGTTAAAACACATTAAATAACCTATATCATTTTACTATGTGTAATGTACTACATGTGTAATATCAAAGTCATATGAATCTATTAAAGAATCCCAAATACTCATGTGTACACTTCTTGAAAACATTCCCCTCACTTCCAGGCCCCTAGGCTTAAGCCTACTCACCCAAATGTACCACTAAATGTTACTGATTGATTATTTATTTGTTGCTTTGAGCTGTTTCTGAATGATTTTCCTGTTTCTACAAGAATTATGTTGATGTTCCTCAGCACTGCAGAAAGCAATCTATTAAGACGTGCAACTAAGTTAGTACCAGAATTAAAATGCATGAGTTATGAGGATAGGCTAAAAGTGTTAGGATTAACATCGTTAAAAATAGGAGAGATCAGGGAGACTTAATAGAAATGTTTAAGATTATGCATCGTTTAGAAGTAGTAAACCCTGATGTATTTTTTTACTAGAAGGGGGTACAAGGGGCCACACATATACAGTAGAAGCAAATAGAAGTAGATTGAATATCAGAAAATTCTTTTTTAGCAGTAGAGTGGTAGGACTTTGGAATAGATTACCAAAATATGTAGTGCTATCATCAGATGCAAATGATTTTAAGAAGAATTATGATGTTTATTACACCAGTGCAAAGGTTTAAGGCCCTAGATATTGTGTAAATATGATTGTTATGATGTGTGTTTCTATATACAAATTGTATACTTATTTTTTCACACTAAAGTAAAATGTTCTAAAACGTTATGTTGTGTAGTTCGTTCTTCCAACACCTCTCTCTCTCTTTCTCCCAACACCTCTCTCTTTCTCTCCCCATGTGGAGTGGTGACAGCGTTCAGGTCATTGCCTGTAAACTTAGGAATTCATTTGGCAGTACAACAAAAGACCCAACAGAGGTCTAAGGACACAGCAGTTGCTATGGAGGCAAGAATGCCTGAGAGTTGTACGAATGTTGCACAAGCTGTTCGGGCTTTTATTTGTCTGGAGGGAGTTTGTGTCATCAATACTTCACTGCCTCACCGCAACGGTGGTGTCAGCAGCTGAGGGATTTAAAAATCCGTGTATATTTTCAAACTTACTTGAATATTAAGTATCTTTAAATTTGTGTAAACATGAGGACCACTTTAAAATCCCTTCTCCTTGAGTGGCAATTTGAACATCCGCTTTGCTATGTTTTGTCAATTGAGCATCCACACCCCCAAAGTAGTCTAAGGGGGAGGATGTTTAATTGTAAACTATCGTTATGTAGGGAAAGTTAAGGAAACTAGGAAAGACATAGGAATTAATTGATTTTATTGATAAAGTTAAAGAAGATATTGTTCACTCATATGAATGCATTCATTTTTAAATGCTCTATTTTATTGACAAATTTGAATAAGATATTGTTCACTCATATGAATTTTTAAATGCATTATCGCCAAATCTGTCACGCCACATACATTCTTGTAGGTATTCCTTTAAAAAGTCATCTCATTAATTCTGGACTTTTTCTTATTCCAATATGACTGGATAATTTGTGTATGGACTCTATCTAATAGGTTCGCAAAATTCGCTGAATAATTAGTTTTATGCTGAAGTCCGATGCCTTGAATGTTTCGAGGGATCACTTTAACATCCTGCCCCCGGAAAGAGATCTCTTGAACATCCTCTCCCCTAAACCAGTCTAAGTTGGGAGGATGTTAAAGTGATCCTGATTTAGTGTTTTAGTAACCTTTCCTACTACATCTGAATGAACATATTTCCTGGCTTATAAGATACACTTAAAAAAATAATGTATCCATATATTATTAGGTTATTTGGAAAATAATAACCATTGTTTTCTTGTTAATGGTTTTCTTAGAGTTCATGTGTAACCCACTTATCAAGCTTTTTCACTTTACCAATTTGCCTTAGATGGTCCGATATTGTCACACCCAGTGCCAACACCCAGTATCTGTGACATTTCTCAGACAGTTTGGCTTGGGTTTTGTTCAACCAATATCTTCAGTTGTTCATTTTCAATTGAAGAAGGACATCTTTTGCCCTCTTGATCTTCAAGACTCAAATCTTTTTAACCCAATGCCGCACTGTGTGATCGGAGATGGGTCCTTCACCCCATTGTAGGTTAATATTGAGACTCATTGTGACTAAGTTGATACTCGTGCAAGAGGTTTATACACAAGTCTTCTTTTTTCATCTTCAAAGGTCTATACCATCTACATGTAACTCTGAAAATAAACAGTGAATATTAGTGAAAAGAAGACATTTTATTCATTAAAACCAGCTATATATATTGGTACAACATACTAAATGTTGTAGGATATGTCTAAAAGTTGGTATCTAGAATCAGCCATTATTTTCGGAACAACCTAATATATTCAATGTTTGGGTATTATGGATCAGAAGCTGAGCACTTAAGACTTGAGGTGTACGGCTAGGAAGTTGGGATGAGAAATCTACCCAAATTCTCTTGTAAAACATTCATTTTATAGACCAGAAAAAAACTACATGCATAAAAAATAGAACAGACATTAATGCAGAGCAAATTCATAATAGATTTTGTTTTTCCACACAAGCCCAGTCCTACCTCTGTTATTTAAATCCGATCAGAATATACAAGATATATTAAGTAGTCTCCTAGTAAACATAACCTGTCAGATTTGTTGTATATGATTATAATATTTCAATTATGACTTCTGAGTTTTAGCTTTAGGTTGTTTTTTTTTTCATTTACCTTTTTGGTCTGGGTTTGTTTTTTTCCTTCAACTCTTAATTCAAAAATGCTGGTTGATATCAATTCTGACCTCTTCAAAAAGTACAGAATAAAGTTTATGTTGGTGTGCTTGTGAGCACAGAGGAAGCCACTTATTGTGATCACTTTGGAGTATGGGCTTTTAGATAACAATAACCAGCTGATAACATTAAGCAAAGGATGTAAAAATTACAACAATTTACATTCATTGTTATTAAATTCACTGTTATAAACAACTTTACATTATAAAAATGTTTTTAAGAAATTTATTTTTTAATTCTTTAAAATTTTTAATTCATTTTAAGAAGAGTTTATGGGACCGATTGATTTTGATAACAATAACCGTTTGATAACATTAGCCATGATTATAATAAATGGCTTCCACTGTACTGTGTTTCCTGCTATATAATATGCATTTTCCCCTCAAAACAATTTCACAAATTAAACCACAAATGTCATGGTTTGCGGTTGGTCTACCAGTTGGGTTGACTGGTAGCCATACACCTCCGTTCTGTTAACTAGACTGATCCTTGACTCCAGAATGAAACATAGCTACAATGCAGGTCTGGTTAGTCACTCAATAGAAACCGTCAGGTGACCAACATCTTTTGGCAGCATGTCGTATTCGGGGTGATCAATTAAAAAAATTGGGAAAAAGGGGGTGATCAATGAATAAGTTACTTCTCTCGCCTTTAGTTGGGCAGTGATCAGTAAAAAAAGTCTGAATTTCCAAAAAACAAGAGGACACAGACTAGTGATCAATTTAGGATAAACTTATATTGCAAATTGAACACCCCACTAATAACCTATTTTCAAGGGGATTTTCCAAAAACAAAAAAAAAACATTTTTTCTAGACATAATAAGGAGTAGATGTTGGAATTTTCAGCCCTCTAGCTGTCAGCCTGTATGTGTGATACATACATTGCCATTCAGCCAGACCAACTTAAAAACTGAAGAAACCTATGTTGACAGTTTTGGTTTACAGTTTCTAATATGTTAGAAGATATACAGTGCGTGTATTATTCATTATTTAAGCAAGCACAATACCCCAAATGAATAGTAACAAAATCTTGCGATGCTCTTTATATTATCTTATAAAAACTACAATTTAAGGGCAACTGTTACATAGCTTTGAGAAGAAAAAAAAACCCAAATCACACCAAATTCCCATTTCATAATGGCAATCAAATACCTGGTTTCCAACAAACCTAATAGATTTTATAGATCGATTTCTACCTGACCCCAATAGATCAATTTCTAGCTGACCCCTGCCCACTTCCAAGAATCAACCGCTAAACAAGTTACATTTACAACAACCTTCATGACTGTAGCAGACATAATTGAAAATGACACTGAACAAGAGTAGAATAGTAATTAAACTACAAAATGGGAAGATAACAATGTTGTATTGTATTTGGAATGTTAAAAGATACATAGAATTTACAATCAGCCCTGATGATGAGCAAGATTACTACATAAAAATAACAATTTATTTTGTACACCAATTCACCTCTGACTCCGCAATGACTATTACAAGTTTAAAGAAATACCAAATAAAAATAATAAATGACAGTTTTATTTTCTGTTGTAGGAAAAAAGTGATAATGCAATCTAATGTATGCTAGGAAAAAGTCATAACTTTGGTTACTGGCTACGAAAAAAGTCACAGCAAAATATTTTTAATAACATGAGTAATATTTTAATTCATTTAATTTATAGTAATAAAATCAGTATTTTTAATAAAATAAGTAATATTTAATGAAGTAAATGTTGACCATAAAAAATATTGAAAATATTATTTTATTAAAAAACAAGAAAATTTTCCTATTACTTTCCTATCCAAAAACCACAAAAACATCAAATGATTTTTTTCTTAGTGTACATTAGTCAGGCACAGATCCAGGGGAGCAGGTCCCACCCCTTCAGGCAAAGCACAATTGGAAAAATGTTATTTCTAATATCTAGATAAAGAAATTCTATAAGTAAAAAAACGCAAACAATCCCAAGTAATCATAACTTAGTCTTAAAAACAAAGATTTTCTAATTAGACAAATGAGATAAAAGAAATTTGGACCCCCCCACCTCCTGCTCAAAATCCTGGATCCGCCCGTTAGATTATATTATGACTTTTTATCCTATGACTCTTGTTTTTTTCCGGTCACTGCATTTTCTGCCAAATATTTTTTTTCCTAGTTTTGTTTCCAATTGGAAATGTTGATATATATTTTGGTTACCAACTGTTTCATATGTGCATAAATATATACGTAAAATAGTTGGCAGCAAGTTTGTCAAAACCGTGTATGATTGATGTCTAAAGATCAGTCCATACACATGATTATAAAACCCTTTATTCTATTGTTAGTGTCTGCAGTATAGGGAAATGATTTGTGTGCTTTTCAGTTACTTACAGCTTTTGTGCAAGGTTTAGATGACCATTTTTAAAATTGAAAATGAGCCAACTCCATTCTCCTGGTAAAAGGGGCCTAAGCTCTCTGCAAACAACTCATGCCCAGCCTCACTTGGTTGTTGTCAATATATGGTTTGTGGAAATGTTGTATCAGATATTAAAGTGTAGACTGAATAGGTAAATAGGCTTCAGGAAGAAGCTCATAAAATCCTGCTTGTGTGCAAACAGAGTAAAGAATTAATCTCATTGTGAAAATGAGACTATATTTCTTCTAGAGTTGGCACTAGTTAAACTTGTAAATATTCTCAAAACAAGTTATGTTGAGAATAGTTCAACCAACAGGTTCATATTTGAAAAGGTGACAATTTCTATCTAAGTATCATCTTCCAATCTTGAGAGAATTTCAATTTTCTAAGAAATACATTAACTTTTGGTTTTCTTTTTCCCTATAATGTTTTCTCTTGTCCTTCTTAGCAAGTTAACTATGACAAATTGATTGTGCTTCCCCATTTTTCTTATTCCCCTTTGAAATTTCAAATACAGAATAACTAATAGGACTTAATCATTGTATGTGGTTTATTTGGACTGTTTTCCTTGTCTTTGGTGTTTATTTTCACAATGTTTCAGACGTGTACACTCCTGCCTTCCCTGGATGTCTGGAGTGTCCAATCTGGATCATGGGGAGCATGCACACCTCCATATACACATTATGTCCACTTTTTGCATCTCTGTGTTTTTGGGATTGTCTCTTACTGACCTCTGCACTGGCCTTATGATTTCCTGTTGAGCTTTGCATGTGCTCACTTCTCTCAGTCCACATCCACAAAATCCCAAGTTTATAGCCTGCTTTTTCTTGATGAATGGTTCCCACAAGATATTCCTGTCAATTCTCAGTCTGCTGATCGTATGATCTGAGCATAGTATATGGTTAGATTCCTTTTGCAATCTTATCCTCCATTGCTTCTCCCTGTCTATTAATTTTGACCTCATTCCGTAAAGGTCGATGTGCACCCCTTTCTCTTTACACAAGGTCAGCTATATTTCAAGGTATCTAAAGCACCTCATCCAACAAAGTTCAGACAGAAACTAACAGACTTTCCAAATTTTGGCAAACACTCATTAGATTCTTGAAGGGTTTCTTTTTTCCAATTTAATTTTATTCTCAAGAATATTTTTAAAATGTTCTGCTTTCTCTCAAGATCTTTTATCCAGAATTCTTATTGAGTTGCAATCCCACAGCATTAACCCCTTGCCTTATTGTTAGTTAAGAATATTTGTTTTCTAATTATCCAAATTACATGAGATTTAATGAACCTTTCGTTCTATTTGTACTCTGCAGGCTATTTTGTAAAAATCCACTTAACAGCAAGGAAAATGTATTGAAATTGTTTTTAATCAACAATCACTGGGCTCTTCAGTAATTCGTATGAATAAATTTGTTAAAAATTCTGCTGATAATTTCTCCATGAAAGAATCAGGAAAAATGCTTTTTCGGGAATGAAGAAGTTATTCTAACATTTTATGATAATTAATTAATACATTTATTATAAAGTTTTAGAACTACTTATTGAAATTATTATTATTCTGTTCTTAATAACAGTCAGGTATTAAGATTTATAATTATGACTATGATAATCTAATAGATCTATTTGGGGGGCGGGGGAGAGAAAATTAGTCAATTATATCCAATGTTATCAGAATATCTAATGCTTTCACCAACACCTACTTTGCATCACAATGTGTTTAATATCTTTTGGCTCCTAGAGAAATAGTCCATTGTGTATTAGACCAATATTCCACTTAACCTATTGAACTAGCAAAACCATTAAAAGCACAACTTAAATAGGATAATCAAGCTTTATACAATGTACATGTATAATGCACTCTAGGGATACATAATGATATGATACGTAACAAATATAATGGTGAGTATGGATCACTTTAACATCCTTCTCGCTAGAGTGGACATTTGTGCATCCTCCCCCATGAAGCTTTGTCACATCCTTCCCCCAAAAGCAGTCCAAAGGGGATGATGTTTAATTGTAAACCATCGTAATATAAAGGGAAAGATAAGGAAACCACGAAAGACATAGGAATTAATTTATTTCATTAATATTATAGAAGATGATACCTTATAGTACTAGCATTCCAAGGGAAATTATGAATCACCACCACCCATATATGCTGTGTTGGGGATGATCAATTAAAAAGTTGGAAAAACGGGTGATCAATGAATAACTGACTTTTCTCGCCTTTTGTTGGGCTATGATCACTAAAATAGATCTGAATTTTCAAAAAATAAGCAGGCACAAACTAGTGACCAATTTAGCATAAACTTACATTGCATATTGAAAACCTATTTAGGGGGGAATTTAAAAAACAAACATTTTCCCTATTCATTGAGGTGTGTGTATGTGTACGAACATGCGCAAAATTTCAACTTTCTACTGTAAACGGTTAGGGCTGGGTGAAATCCGGCTCCATAGATACATATAAATGTGAGAACACATGAATAACCTAAACCCAGCAATAAACCAGTGTTGTGGGTAGTGGTGATTAACAATAGTCATTCTTAATTCATGTTTGGTCATCTAGTGTTTCCTATCAACAACAAGAACAATGGCACATTAGGCACAAAAGGGGGTTCCATTAGTTGTAAGACTTTCACGAAGAGAGCATATCAAGTAATAGTAATTAAGCAAGACTACTGTTTTTCAGTTTGTTGATGTATTTAGAGGAAGGTTCACAGTTAATGTGTGGGTATGCATACAGAGAGACATATGACCACTTAGACGAGGCTGATTATCTCTAAGGAAATTGGAACATGTCTTCATTTATGAGGAATCAACGGAGGAAATGAAATCATTTTACTGAGAGTTCATGCTGAGAATATAGAACCAATGAAGAGACTTCATGATAAATTTTTCTTGACAAGGGAAAAGTTATCACTTTCATTTCACTGATCTTCATTATACATTATACATTATACAGTGACCATTATACATATTTTGATTTTTTTTTAATAACCATTTTGACCTATATCCCATTTTAGCCTCTTAAAGGGCCCAGTGTATATCAGCATCACGCATATGAAGTTGTTGCT
>VCCN01003262.1:3142858-3169605 GCA_006491835.1 Architeuthis dux
GTTTGTGTCCAGCAGCGTTCACACTTGTTTTTTGAAAATTCACTTTTTTAGTGATCACCGGCCAACAAAAGGTGGGAGAAGTAACTTATTTATTGATCACCTCTTTTTTCCCCAAATGTTCCTTAGCTATCAGAATCTGATGGCGCAGCAGAAGATCAAGTCTAAGCCTTAAATCTACTCTTCATTCCCGATCTCTCCAGTGCCATGTTAGAAACCATCAACCAAAACTGCCAACATAGGTTCCCTTGATCCACCCCAAAATGTATTCAATTGGATCATGGCATACTCTGTAAGGTTGGTTTAATGACTGATATTAACAGATTAAAAATTCAAACAGAAGATGTACTTACAGGTCCTTTATTCAAACAATGACTGCGGTCACGACACACACATGTGTTCTCAATCTCTCTCCTCTACTGATAACACAATGCAATATGGCTGCACGTTGACCAGAACATAAAACAGCGCCCCTTAGCGGAAGTGGATAAGAAATCTTCTGCCTAAGGGGAATAACTCATGATACTTACTTAACATACTCTTTCACAAAATATCATTGAGAACTTTTGGAGATATAGTGTGGACAAACAGACTGCTAGAGAAACATGGGTGAATACAAAACCTCTGCCCAACTTCGTTGTCAGAGGTGATAGAGTAGCGGAGAGATCAAGTTGTTTACCCAAATAGATTGTTAAGAAGCTTAAGTTCCTCGTTTTAGACTAGCTCTGGTGATAGCAGAAAGCAAGCCAAAAAAAAATCAGAAAAAAGATTAAGTTATTAAAAACAGAAAAAACTCTTGTCTATCTTGCTGACAACTCCAGCATTACACTTTCATTTGAAGCTATTAAAATCAAGCTCTGCTGTCAGTGTTAACATCCTGTTCCTGGGGAAAAAATGCATTTCATACAAACAACATTACTTTCCCTACAGACTATTTCAGTATGGCGTAATCCCCCTGAAGCCATTGCAAATTGAGAAGTGCTGTCACCGCTAAAAAATTTTGTTAAAAAACCTCATCATGCAAAGAACAGTAAACAACAGTTTTTTAATGATAAAACTATTTCACTCTATTTAAAACAATTTCACTGAAGCATAAATATCTCTATTTTTATCTGTTCATAGGCGCCGATTATGTGGTTGCTTGGAGGCTTGAGCTACCCCCAGGAAAATTGTTGAGGGTCTGAGCCTCCCCATGTATTAATTGACAAACAATTTAACACAGGTTCAGCGTCAAACTTTGTCACTATTAATTTAATTTGTTTTTAAAATACACAGAATTATTGCATTGTTTAGTTTTTTTTTCATTTGATATGTTCAGAACGTATTTTACATTGAAGGTATTTAAAACAAAAATTTGTTCAGAACATATTTTACATTGAAGTTAATTTGTTCAGAACATATTTTACATTGAAGGTATTTAAAACAAAAATTTGTTCAGCACGTATTTTACATTGGAGGTATTTAAAACAAAAAAACTTTTAATGCAAATTTAATCCATTTGAAACATTCTTTTTTTAATTTGGGGGGGAATTATAGAATTTGATACAAGCATTGTAACCGTTAAATGTTATTACTGATAATACGTGTTTCTATGCAATTAATTCAAATAGCTTCAACATAGTGTTTTTTGATTGCTATGAGAACTCGATGGCTCATCCAATCTAACCCTTAAATCTACTTTTCATTCCTGTGCCATGTTAGAAACCATCAACCAAAACTGTCAACATATGTTTCTTCAGTTTTTAAGCTGGTCTGGCTGGCTATATATGTATGGTGCATACATGCTGTACCAATGGAGCTAGAGGGCTGGAAATTAAAACATTTACTCTTTATTATGTGTACAAAACAATTTTTTTTTAATTCTCCCTAAATATATAAGTTTTTGCTAAATTGATTCATTAGTTTGTGTCAGGCAGCATTCACACTTTTTAGTAATCACTGCCAAACGAAAGGTGAGAGAAGTAACTTATTCATTGATCACACCTTTTTCCAAATATTTAATTGATCACCCTCAACGCGGCATGCTGCCAAAAGACATTGGTCATATGACGGTTTCTGTACTGGTAGTATCAGTAAAGCAATTATCCTTTATTATTTTTATTTCATAAGATGATTTTAGAACATTTTATTTTAGTATGAAAAAAGAAGTATACAACTTGTATACCCAAGCACACCATAACAATCATATTTACACAATATCTAGGGCCTTAACTCATTCCTCCCTGAAAACGCCTCAGGGTGTGATTAAAAAAAAGGTGCTTCCTCCCTGACCACGACTGACAGTGTGGCGAAAAAATTGCGTTCTTTCCCTAAACTGTACAAACTACTCAAAGAAATATTTTACAACAGGATTCTATCAAGCATTTGAACATTTGTTAGACGAAGGGAGTCAGGCAGGCAGGGAACTTATCAAATTTATCTCTTAGGGAGGAAAGAGTTAAACCTTTTGCAGTGGTGTAATAAACATCATAATTCTTCTTAAAATCATTTGCATCTGATGATAGCATTACATGTTCTGGTATTCTATTCCAAAGTCCTACCACTCTATTGCTAAAAAAAGAATTTTCTGATATTCAATCTATTTCTATTTGCTTCTACCTTATGTGTGGCTTCTCCATCCCTTGTACCCCCTTCTAGTAAAAATTACATCAGGGTTTACTACTTCTAAACCATGCATAATCTTAAACACTTCTATTAAGTCTCCCTGATCTATTTTCTAAAGATGTTAATCCTAACACTTTTAGCCTATCCTCATAACTCATACTTTTCAATTCCGGTATTAACTTAGATGCTCGTCTCTGGACTTTTTCTAAAAGATTTTATATCTCTCTCCAAGTACAGTGACTTTGTTTGTTGAATTAGGACTTAAAAGATGCTCTTCTTGCTTTATTTCTGTTACTGGAGTACCTGTGCCATCAAAAATGACGACATATATGAAATTGATATTTTGTTGGATTCAGATCTCAAAAAATCGGTTTTAGTGACTGAGTACAGATATCAGGATGCTGATAGAAAAGTTTCATTGACTACTGAAATGTTTTTGTCTAATTGATTTCATTTTGGGTGTTACAGACAAAAAATGAATTTACAAATACACTTGGCATATTATTATAGTAGATTTAATATATTCCAGTGTGAAAGAAAATGAACTGAAAAAAGGTTAATGAAACATCCAGGAATTTTTCATCCCACCAATGCCTGCTAACCTTGCTAGTTGATTATAAAATTTTCTTTTTAAAAAAATTATTTTGAGCAAATCTCTGATTTTTGTCCAGTGTCGAGATGGAATTCACTGTTATATCTGAGCACCAAAAATGAGTTCCTATTGTTTGTTTTTGTATGCAGGCCTCAGAGAAAGTGTTTCTGCTGGAAAAAAAAAATTCATAAAGTGTTCTTGATGACTAAAACATAGATTTTGAAGGAGACTCATTTATTGTTTGTAGGAATTGTGGGTTTTTTTACGGAGATGGGGTGTTATCCCAAAGCCTGAGATGGACTGCCTTACAGGGCTAAAAGGCTCCAACTGCCCTGCTATTTACCCCTAGCGTTTAGAAGAAGTGGATTCATGCCTTTCCCAAGGGCCTCAACTCAAGCTGGAATTTGAACTCTGTTTACCAATTCCATTATCAGTGTCATTAACCATTAGGCCACCTGTACATCCCCATTAAATCTATAAAAGAAATTTATTTTGCCATGATTCAGCCAACTCCGTCTTTATCTTTTAAACAATTTGGCCTTTTCAACTTTTTGATCAGAGTATGTGGATTACAGAGTGAAATCTAAGTTGGGCAATTAAATTTAATGCATAATTGAAACTCAGGAGTTTTGATTTTGAAAGTTATAGTTGAATTGACTTTTAGCTGACCCTCTTAAATGAATTAATATTTTCTGTGTTAAGCTCACATATCTGTCGTACCTGCTGCTTTCTGTTTTGGCTATTTTGTAGCATAATCTGACTAGCTGATTCTTGTATTTGTGTCCCTGTTGTCTCTGGTCGCACAAAGTAACAAATAACTTCTGGTTACTTGAACTGTAACTCCAGTTCACTAATGTGCCACTCACAAATGGCTTCATTCTCACTCCTGTTTATAATGGCTAGGATTTCTTGCTTTCAGAATGAGGCTCACTCACAATGCGCCTCTTGCAAAAGTGAGACTTAAAACTCAAGGCAAGACTTGGCACTCCATCGAATAAAAAGTGGTAGGTGGTGATGTCAGAGTAGTAGTGAGAGTACACAACAATATCACGTGAAAGCAGTCTAATCAATTTAAATACAGCAGTTATACTATACTTTTTCAGAAATTGTGTATCTTAAGATTCTATATCTTATGTAATGGATATATTTTTGATAAATTCTCTGACTTGAAGGCATAGTTATTTGTGTATCCACTCAACATAACCACTTATAAATAGCTGTATGCAAAAGATCTTAATGCGATATCATGAACATTTTGAATGGAGTTTGACTTTTTTTTTTATATATCAATAAACTTTGCAATATGACCTGGAGATAATCGGATACTTATGAATTAAAGTATTGCCAGCCAGTCCCAGCCTGTCTATTGAATAATCATCTAGTCCAAACAATTATCTTTATAAATGGTCTGAGAATACTTCTTTTTATTCAGTTGTTTTTATTATTATTTAATCATGTCCGTCTTGGCTCGGATATAAAGCCGCAATCTCTGTTGTTTTATAACTTACAAGTAATCGTATTTGCTTTTGTTTTATTGCTTTTTTTGCTTTTTCTCCCAATCTGTGAATGGTCTCTCACTTGTATTGCAAAAATAGGTGAAGATCGAAGGCTTATCTTGTGTCCTAATTACGTGGAGGAAAAAAAATGTAATTATGAACAATTGATCTGGGATACACTGTGGGCGTCTGAGATTTAGATAAATTCTGACAGCCTAAGGCTGAATTTCTCCTATACAGCAGGAGATGCATTTTCCTAGTGATTCATATTGAAACTATCTCATTATTATTTTTTTATATGTCCAACTCTTTGTTTAAAAAAATGTTATAGCACTTTACAGTTTTAAAACATGAAGGATGAAGGGTATTCAAAAAAAACAAATAAGAATTTATGGTAGATTTTGTTAATATTTCAATGTTTACCCATCCTTGTGATACAGAAGATATATTTATTCCAACGTTTTGTTCTTAACAGAACATCATCAGGGAATAAATGGTAGATACAGAAAGCTTTCGTTTGATATGGGTAGTTTTGGAGGTGTGGTTGGGTAGTAGTTCTTGGTAGTAAGATTGGGTAGGAGTGTGTAGAAAATATCAGACCGGCAGCTGGTGGAAGCTATTGAGCTTATGGGTCACGTTCCTGGAGGGAACTGCTCACTGTGTCATGAGTTCAGCTTTGCATAGTTGATAGAAAAAGGAGTGTATGCATGTAATTGATTAGAAGTAGATAGTCAGTGAGATGGTGGATAAAACTACAAGGCATAGATAATACAAATCATTATATTATTATTTGCTTGTTGGCATGTACTACCGTTGCACTTTCTGATTATTATTCATTTTCCTCACTTCTTTCATGTTATCCCTTCTCCCTCCACACCCACCATTGCAATGTAATGAACAAGGGTGAGAATGGAAGAGGGTGCTTATGCTTGAATGGGAGCAAAAGAGACTCAACCTTCACTATAACTGCCATTCATTCATTCTTTCTCAGTACCTAACATTCTTTTTTACCTTCTCCCCTCCTACCCTTTTATTAAACTACCTTTCTTTCCTCTCCTCTCTTCCTACCCTCTTATTAAACTACCTGATATCCCTTTCTCCCCTCTCTCTTCCTATCCTTTCAGTAAACTACCTAACTTTCTTTTCTCTGAATAAAATAAGTAATATTTTAAATAAAATACGTAATATTTCAATTTATTTAATTCATAGTAATAGAATGAGTAATATTTTAATTTATATAATTTATAGCAAACAAATAATGTCAGCTCTACCAGGCATACAGCCTAGAACCTTGCAAAGTTGCAGGAGTCCTCGACTAGACATCTTCTAAAAACCTTTTTTTGATTTTTGTTTTTAATTAATAAGCAAGTGGGAGGAGAGAGAACATTTATAAGGAGGAAGGGGTAGAATGTACACTAATACCGCATTTTACATTTCCTCCGAACGAAACACACCTTTTGGTGTAGAACCTTGCAAATGAGCATGAATACACCTTGTTGACACCTTCTAAAAAGAACTTTTTGTGGGGTGGGGGGAACTGCTTTAAAGAAAGAAATAGTAGCAGTAGTAGCAGAGACATACACACACACCCTTCCTGTTTTCCAGCAGGCAAAATCAGGTCAAAAAGATGACAGTAATCTTTTTATTACTTATTTTTCATTAGAAAAAGTATTGTAAACCAGGGCTTCTTTCTAAAAGTCAAGGTTGGTGCACTTCCGTGGGTCCCATGTAGATTATTGGGGTTGTAGAAATATTTTAAAATCATTTAAAGAATAATGGTTTTTGATTTTTGGAAAAAAATGCTTTTTTCATTAAAATAGTTTGGGGATGTCTTTTTGGACTCTTGTATAATTGTGTCAGTGCTACCGGACATACTACAGTGATTCAATTAATGGCTGGGGTGGTGTGTTTTTATCTATATTTTTTATTAATTTAATTTATAGTAAAAAAAATAAGTAATACATTTTCATAAGAAATTACTCTGTTTTGCTAAACCGAATCTTAACACAGATTTTTTACAAACTTCTCATTCCGTAATGTAATAAAGAAATGTTGTCTGCTTTATTCAAGTTTCTGCATTCAAAAATTCTCTCTCGTGATTGGTCAGTTTTTAATAAATTGACCCATCAGAGCATAGCACAGCACACATTGATCATGACAAGCAGAATTATAGTATAGATAACAGATATATTAGTTTCATTTGATTTTCCATGTTATTATAGTTAATATAGGTAATAAATTACCTTAACAAAGTTATATACTTTAATTGCAAAAATATATATGCAAGAGTAATGATGATACCGTAGTTGTCAACACCCATAGAATTACCATGGGTCCAGCTAGTAAAGAGATAAATATTAGATGAATGAATGGCTTGGCTTCGCGAGCGAGGATTTTGTATTAGATGATGAAGGTAAAATAAATAGGAAAAATCACTTCCATTCATTATATTCTGAAGATGATGTGAATAATTACTGAAATATTACCAAAGGGACCACAATTTTAATCAAATATTGATTATATTCACGCATCATTTTTTTAAATTTTAATTTCCTCCTTTATGATTTAAATAGGTTTATACAATTTTTAAAAAAACTATACATTTTCATATTTAACGCTCTGCAACCCAGAAGTCACATAGACAAAAATGAAAATTTAGTTAATCATGTCCCCCCCCCCCGCCTGACATAATGTATAATGTAGGTTCGTGTTTTATATATATTTTTTCTTCTTTCCTATAGACTCCTTGTTGAGCATAGGGCAGCATTGTGGTTTCAATTGCAAGTAGGTTTTACAGGGTTGGCGGAGTTGCTAAACACACGCCAAAGAATGACTGCCTTACAGGGCTAAAACGGCTCCAGTTGGGTTGTATAAATTTTCATTATCCTAACCGTGATTATAAAAATCATTTATCCAACTTGACCGGCACTTAAAACGACTCCTCTGTTACAATGAGTTAATCCATGCAGCCTCCACCTTCATTTAATGAGTAAGAGTTCAGATAGAAGTTAATGTTATTCTGAAAAACTAGCTTTCGTTCTTCTATTTTTTTTTCTAGTTTATTTTTCAATCTTCTAAGATTGCCGTGTCAATTACAGATTTGTATTTCACCCGCTGGGCTATTTTCCCTAGTTTCATTGTGTCTTTAGAGAGTCATCACTTCTCATGTAATGGCCTCACATGTCTTCTCACATTTCACGTTTCTATTATCAATTCCTTTTAACTCTTAGAATTCAAGTGCTAAAACTCTGTTTAATTCTATCTGCTAATGTTGATTTATAAACGCAGTATTTCAGGACATTTTTTTGTTTTTTATGATTGATTGCTCTCTGCATCCCTTGCACTTCGTAGAAAACTTCTAGAATGTAATGAATAAACTTTTTGCTTGCTTAGTGTAATCAAACTATCCTTTCCTTTTTCCCCAAGTGGAAACACATTCCTTGCAGCTTTTCATTCTCATCTCACTTCATTTTGGCCTTTAGTAAGTATGCCAATACCTCAATTAACATAATTAATATATTCCACTATTTTTATTTTGCTATCAGAAACTTCATTATCAGAGGAAGATAAAACAGTTTAATGCAGATACATTCTTTTAATTATTTAAAGAGATATACGCTTATTTAAAAATATGGTAGGCCTACATATATATAAAAAAATCTTTTAACCCATAAGAACCCACTGTGACACTGGTGTTACATATGATTTAATTGATCTGCATAGTCTCTTATATAATATTATATTTTATCCTTGATTTTAACTCATGAAGTCTACTAAGTGAGATCTACTGAACATCTTGATGCAGTCATGTGACTGTGTGTCAATTTGCCTACCCACAATCCCACATAATGTTCCTTCAAGTAGAAATGGGTCTGAGTTCTTATGGGTTTTAAAAATAATTTTATATAATTCAATCAGAAAATCTGCCCTGTCGGCTGAGGCCTAAAATATGCCGACATCATCCCCTGCAAAAAAAAAAACGGGCCACCTGTTTTTTCACCAAAGTCACAAGACTCTATTTTAAAAAAATAACCTTTCACCAAGGTCACAATACTCTATTTTTAAAAAATAACCTTTCACCAATGTCACAAGACTCTATTTAAAAAAAATAACCTTTCACCAAGGTCACAAGACTATTTTTTCTAAAAATGACCTTTCAAGAAGGTCACAAGACTCTAGTTAAAAAAAATAACCTTTCACCAAAGTCGCAAGACTATTTTTTTGAAATTTTAAACTGATTTTGGCATTAAATGACCCATCAAGGGTTGATATGCCGCTAAACAAATCAATCAATCAATAAAAAAAAACCCACTTTCTTTAAGTTATGCAACAATTAAAAAGTACCAAACAATGAAAAATGAATATGCTTCGACTAGTTCTGTTTGATTTTCAAAAAAAGACATCAATGGTTGACTGCTTTGCTCTCTTCTTATGAATCATTAATCCTTCCCTATAACAATTCAGCACCACCATTATAGATCTTTTAACTTTCATGCAAGCAATGAGAATGGAATTTTTTTTTTATTTGTCATTTTAGCTGTTACGTTGCTGCAATATTAAGCTTTGTTTTAACAAGGTTTCTTCAGAGGAAATGTAAAATGCGGTATTAGTGTACATTCTACCTTTCTCCTTATAAATGTTCTCTCTCTTCCCACTTGCTTATTAATTAAAAACAAAAAGACAAAAAAGAATGCTATTGCTCTTATCTTTACTAATTTTTGCAATCTCATTCAAGTTTCTTCTGGTTTCTCTCTCTCAAAAAAATTCAATAAAAAAACAATTTTTATTATAAAAGAAATAGTGTGGGAAAATAAAAATAGTGACAGTGTGGTAGAATTTTAGTAAATTTTACATTTCTATATTTTATTTGAATCACTAAATTGATATCTTGATCATATAAATAAAACTATATTTATCCTTTGTAAGCAACAAACTATGAAAATGAAAATTATTTTCAATTTCAGTGTTATAAATGTTAAAATTCTAAAAAAGTTTTTTTAAATCAACGTTTTTATGAACATAGTTCCGTCTTGTGTATGTCACTGATGCACATGTTACGGCTGTTTAGGCCATTTTAAACATCTCCCTGTTTTTTTCTTTTGTAAGAATAGAAAATAGGGAATTTACTCATATCAGGACTTTTAGCTTGGAAAAATGCTGGAGTGGAGAGTAGATTTAGTTAGGCATGGTCCAGTGGTCCATGTGCTAGTATTCCAAGCCATGGACAATGAGTTCATTTTTCATTAGGGATTGCATAGATATGGCCTTGTGCTGCAGTTGATGTCAAAAGATTTCTAAAATTGTAAAAACATTGCAATGTTTAATGTCTTTCTTTGAGCCTATATACACTATGTACTACTAATTATGACTTCCTTTTGATAAGAATACGAAACCAAACATGATCAAGAAATAGCTGTTTAATGTTTCACTTTATCTGTTGTACACAATTTTCAAAAAGGATGATGGAAACTAATAAAACACAGTCCATTTTTGGCTATGTAAAGAATGCAAAAGTTATTATTAAATTCCTAAAGATTTGGTTTAATGCTCAACTCTGCAACATAATGTGAGAAAGATTATCTATATTTATTTCTCATATGCATTATTTTTCATCTAAAGATATTAACAAACAAATATCTCTTCATGCGATGTTATTATTGCTGTCATTCAGTTGATCCTTATATATGCATCCAATATTGAGGTATTTGTTTATTCCTGTGTACTCCTTGTGGAGCATAGGGCCACAACCATTCTGCTGCGGTTTCAAGAGCAAGTAGTTTTTCGGAGTCCATAGCTCTACAACCGAACCTTCTCTTTTACCCAGGCTTTGGACCAGCTATGGCGACTGCAAAGCTGTCGGTCTTTCTGTCAGAGTAACTTTCTCTAAGATGGTCTGCCTCACAGGGCTAAAGGGCTCCATCTGCCATGCTATTTACCCATAACTGGAAGTGAGAGGTGGATTCATGCCTTTTCCAAGTGCATTATTGCAAAGTGAAAGTAAACAGCCTCAGCCGAAACTCAAACTCGCCGATTCCATTTTCTGTGCCGGTAACTGTTATGCCACTCTGCAACTCCTAATAGTGAGTTTAGTTTTACACTGAAGCATCAAATTTAAGTCACTAGTTGCACAATGACTGTAGATATTGTAAGTTAGTTACCTTTCTGAGCAAAATCTATTTCTGAATGCCAATGGATTAGTTGAGGCAAGCAATATAGCTACTTTCGATTTGTTCTCAAGAAGGCATCTCCTAAAAATTAGTCAATGCACTTTTAATATTTATAAACATTTACCTAAATTTCATAATAAAACTCGAAACCACTGAGAGAGCACATACCTTTGCCAATGCCATTGTCAGGGGAAGTAATTTTGCATGGATCCATCCCAAGATTCAATCCATTAGCCCAAGGCCAATCCTTCCACAAAATGTCATTGAAATTCATTGAGAACTTTTGGAGCTATTGTGCAGACAGGCATGAACCTTTGCCAATATTATGTGGTGTGGACATATAACTACGATGGAGGGGAGATAACTGTAGATGGATCCGCCCCAAAATGTAATCACTTCTTCTGTAGCCTATTGTCCACCCTTCCACAAAATTTCATTGAAATTCATTCCAAACTTTTGGAGATATTGTGTGGACAGACATGAACTTTTGCCAATATTATGTGGTGTGGACATATAACTACGACGTAGTGGAGATAATTGTACATGAATCTGCCCCAAAATTTAATCACTTCTTTCGTGGCCTATCAAAATTGATACTTTATGGAAGAGTCTATATTGCACGGATAGAGAAAGAAACAAAATAAAGTTGCACTGTTCATTATATATATATATAGATAGATAGATAAATAAGAGAAAGAAAGAAATTTATTTTATTGTTACAAATTATGAGCATACCAATCCAAAGAAAATCTTTGGTTCTAAATAACATGATTAATCATCTTAAGAATCCTTTATGGAGTTGCAGTGAGGGATATTTTTCTTTGGGGATGTCTCTTAATTTAAAGAACCAAATAAAAAGGTCTCTCAGATAAATTAGAAAGTAAAGTGTCACTCCCTTAACTGAAGTGCTGCACCCACTTTCAACTCTTAACCAAAGCGACATCTACATCTATATCTACTGAAATAGATGCTTTGGCCTGTATTTGTCACACGTACTGTCAAATAACTTGTCAAACTAGAGTTTGAATAACAACTAGCACATGCACCTGAAGTGAGTGCCAGAATGTCAGGATTGGCTGACCAATGTTGCCAGAAGTGTCATTTCAGTCAAGGAAAATAAGACTTTTTTTCTCTTTTTTAATTTTTGTTTTATTGATATTCAAACAGTTTGTAACATCTAAACACTGAGTTGGTTTCAAGCTTCACTTATTTTGTCATAAAGAAAGAAAAACAAGAAACAAGACCATTCAATGGTTCCAGACCCTGGCTTCTCTTTTTTGAAAATATTCCAATGAATGGCAGTATCTATTTCACTCTAGGTTTTGTTATTTTTTCCTTAAATATTTTTTGTCGTTTTTTTTCACTTCATATTGGGAGCCTCTGTTATATCAGTTGTTTGACAGCATTAAATCATCTTGAGGTCACAAAAAACCCTTTTTTTAGAAATGCCCCAATACCTTCTATAATTTTGAGAAGTCCTTTGCCAGGTATTATGTATTAACCCATGTTTGTCTGTCTGTCCACACAAGATCTCCAAAAGTTTTTAATGATTTTCAATGACATTTTCTGGAAGAATGGGACATTGGCCAAGGAACAATTGATTAAATTTGGGGGTAGATCCAGGAATTCTTTTTTTTCTTTCAGTTACCTCCCCTGCATCGTATCTACAAAAAACTGATTTTTGTTCAGTTTTTTAGTGACAATTGAGTTGGCAGAGGTGCTTTCTAGTTTTCAGAACTTTTTTGCTTTTCTTATTAATGGAATTAACAGACAAAAGCTAAAAACAGAAAAAGATGAAAACTATAAATCGAATTCACTGATATGTTATCTTTTAGTTCTTAGTTGTAAGCTTGGTTTAATGACAGATATTAACAGATTAAAAATGCAACAAAATATTACATACTTACAGAGATCCTTTATTCAAATATTCACAATCACACTTCCCCTCTTTTCTTTTTTTCTTGTGTGTGCATATAATTGTTTTGTTTTTGTCCCACTAAATAAATAAAAAAATAAACATCATATTTTTCAACAGATTGTCTTTAAAGACAGATTGTCTTTAATGCGAGATAAGTAACTTTGGTTACCTCAAGTACGTAGTTAAACATCAATATTAGTTATCTCTGTTCTTTGTATAACAATTCAGTTTCAGTCAGCTTCTGGACATTCGACTTCTCTGAGTAAAATCTGTGAATTCTTTTGATGTTGATCTTCAAACGTATTTCACAAAATACAAAAGACTGCAGCCTTAATCCCTAGGCTGTTTCCTTGGTCTCTCTAAAGGCTTCTGTAATCTGGCTACTTCAAATCCAAAGTCTGGCGTCCTCAGAATACCGCCTGGCTACTTTAATATTATTGACCTCCATGGTCACTGTCGGGTAAGAGATTTCTTTTTCGTCTCCGGAAATATCACTGTTCATTTTTCCGGTATTTTCTGTTTTAAAATCATCTGTCCTTTCGTTTTTCAACTACGCACTGCTATCAATGTAAGCTTGGTTTAATGACAGATATTAACGGATTAAAAATGCAACAAAATATTACATACTTACAAAGATCCTTTATTCAAATATTCACAATGACCGCGGTCATGATACACACACGTGTGTCCTGGAGCTCTCTCATCTACTTATAACACAATGCAATAATGGCTGCTCGTTGACCAGAACATAAAACAGCGCCCTCTAGTGGAAGTGGACAGGAACTCTTCTGCTTAAGGTCAGAATTTCCTAAACAAGGAGTTAAAGGACATCCACTGGAGAATGCGCAGAGATATAAAAATGCAAACAGAACATTTACTTACAGGTCTTTTTATTCATGCAATGACCGCGGTCACAATACACACATGTGTTCTGGAGCTGTCTCATCTACTAATGACACAATGCAATAATGGCTGCTTGTTGACCAGAATGTAAAACAGCGCCCCCTAGCAGAAGTGGACAGGAACTCTTCTGCCTAAGGGGAATGACTCATGATACTTAACATTAGTTACTTTTCACCTTACTTTTCCACATTTTAGAATTTAAATTAGAAAAAAATACCATAAAGGGAGATATTGCAGAATAACCTTTAACTCCTTCCGTTTATTTTCTAAAGACGCCTTGTTGTCAATAGCAACAAATCATCCTGTTGTCCCTATTTTCTTTCTACATTTGTTTTATGTGTACTGGGTGTTGCGTGGTGAGGTAGAGATGGCGGTCGATGGCTTGGTGGGTCGCCTCTGTGATGGCCGGTCTTCGTGCTTGAGTGTTACTGCCACTCCCTCAATCCAACGCCTGTGAGGTTATCCTCTTGCCCTGACGCCTGAGCTTATGAGATTGAAGGCTCTGAACGCTGGTTGGGTGGTTCAAAGAATGAAAAAAACTTTAAGGGTAGTTACCTCGAGCAGCAGTACCATTTGACAACCTCTGTTTTTTTGTTGCTCTTTTGACATTGGGAAAGTCATTTGATAATGAAAATAAATATGCATCAAAAAGCTTGGGATTTAACCTGCTCTTCGAATGTTGAAAAGAGATAACTGTTCTGGAGATAAAATTGAATGATGCAAGAAAAGCAGTCGCTTCTACTTTTAGTCCAGGTCTTCCCAAGCAAACTCCAACAATCTCTTCCATTATCATATTGATTGCTTTATTAATGCATCAGCCAGAGATACTGTGTGTCATCCTATCGGTTAATATTTGCAAAAATACACAAGAAACAACTTGAAAGTTTGATGTGATAACAATGTCAATTTGATGTCAATTTTAAAAACGCTGTCCTCCAGATTTCCGAGTGCAGACTTTTTCTTTCGATAAAGTCCAACAATAAACAAAGAGAAAAGCAACTTCGATATCATTTACAAATTAGCTTTCAGCATTTCAGTTTGTGGTAGTAGGAATATTCGTTGGCAGAGATATATATATATATTCACTCTTGTCTGTCTGTCTGTTCACGCAATATCTCAATGAATATTAATGACCCTGGACCATGGGCTAAAGAAGAATTGATTAAACTTTGGGGTGGATCCAGGAATCTTTTTTTATTGAGAGATATTGTTTTTTATTATTCTGCAGCAGACAGTCATGTGAGCTTGGTATAATGACAGATATTAAGAGATTAAAAATGCAAACAAAATGATTGTGGTCACGACACACACACGTGTGTTCTCGATCTCTCTGATCTACTAATAACAAAAACAATATGGCTGCTCCTTCACCAGTACGTAAAACAGCGCCCCTTACCAGAAGTGGATAAGAACTCTTCTACCTAAAGGGGAATAACTCATGATACTTACTTAACAGCACTTCCCCTCTTTTCTTTTTTACTGGGGTGTGCATATCATTTTCTTTAATAATAAAAATGTTTTGTTTTGTTTTTGTCCCATCAAATATATAAAAAAATAAAGATATTTTTAAACAGATTGTCTTTAATACTTTCTTCAGAGAAAGTAATTTCTTCTTGGTCACAAACACATTATCTGTCCTGTTGACAGCATCTTTTAAGATGACATTCAAGTTCATCTATTTATGTAGTAGTCAAACTTACATAAAGCGAACGAGCATTCCTTTCTTTTGCTATCAATTATTACTACCGTGTGATAAGTAACTTTGGTTATCTCGAGCACGTAGCTCGAAATGTCAAATTTAGTAGTCATTTGTTCACTTTTCTGAGTAAAATCTGTCATGAAAAAGAAAATAGGGTCAATTAAAAAAAATGGCTTTAAATTTAAGGAAGATAATATAAATTTGTACATTTAATTCTGTTATGTTATTTTTTAATATGTATTTTCCAATTCTCCTTTTTATCAACTTTTTAGTGACAATGGTGTTGGCAGAGGTATGCACTCTGTTTTTGGGTTTTTTTCAGAAATGTTACAATTGATATTAACACAATCTCAAAATCTCCGGAAATTTTCTTGCAGCTTAAATGCTTTTTGCAAATCATAAACAATAGTTCAGTTGCAGAATCTATATAACACTAAAAGTTTAATGCTATTTATCTGTCTGTGACCTCTAAATACCTGAAATAGTGCATTGTAGCCAAAGGTATTGAATTAAGGTATCCCTAAAATGCACTAACTTAAAGAATGCATTTTAAAGAATGCGTTTGCGCTCATTCCAATAATAATGATCTGATTTCTATCTATCTATATAATACTAAATGTCTGATTTTGTTTATCTGTTGGTGACTTCTAAGTAGCAAGAACGGTGCATTGTAGCCAGAGGTTTTGAATTAAGATACCCCTAAAATCTGCCAACTTAAAGAATGCAAAAAAATAATAATAGTGTGTGGTTTGCATTTGCGCTCACTCCTATCTATATTATAATGATTGTTTTTTTTTCAAAGGAGATAACTATTGAATGCTAATTGTAGGGTAGTCTCCATTATTTATCTGTTTATTTGCAAATGTGTACAAAATCTGAGTTCATTCTGGTCACATCAGATTGCACTAATTTTCTCTGAAAGGGTGACCCAATGGGTCGTCTAGTTAATTTCTCAATTTGGTAAACTTGGCTCTGTGCCTCTTCTTTGCTGCTTGTTTATTTGATGTAGTTCCATAACATTGGCTATTCATGAAGAAAACATAGAAAGTACAATAGAAATTTCCAATACCACAGCAAATAATGTTCATTTGATCTTAGAAATAGCAAAACACCTCAGATTGTTAATACAAAACACCAAAGTGTTTTTGGAACTGTAAAATTTGTATTCTTTTTTTACATTTTGAACCAAAATTTCAGATTCAGGACTACTTATTCTTATCTAAAACTTGGATTACTGTAGCATAACGGGCGATCAAACTTCTGTACTTCTCTGGTCGCCGTGAGGGAAAGAGATGTTGAGGGAGAGAGAGTAGTTTCAGAGAAAGTCAGGGTGAGATAGAAAGAGTCAGAGACGATCATTTCCTCCGCGGGCTGCGGACTGCGATGATGATGATGATGTCTCTCTGACGGGAGCCAAATTTCTCTGTGGAGGGAAAATCATTCCGGACAAAAAACTCTCCCACGTGTGTGGAGAGAAAAGATGACAAAATCCACGGATCTTCAAATTTAAAGAGGTTTTATTTCCGTACTACACAGGTCAATTTCTGGGCTGGTCTGCGGATTTCGTTGAGGTACGGAAATTCTGTTGCATGTCATAAACAAAATATGTTTAAAAGGTCACTTTTCAGGACTGCTACTACTACGGATTCAAATTTCCCACTGGTCACTGCTTCTAACGAGCTGTCACCGCCACCATGGCGGGCGAACCCGTTTCAGGTCGCGACCCCAACTCCTCCCTTCTGTTTTGATCTAGCCTTTATATATGCTAATGGTCATAACTCCTCCCCCTTTTCAAATCTTAAAGGTTTTATGGTAACACGATACTCCAGTTGGTTAAGTTCCTATCCCAACTGGCTACCGGTAACATGATCTGGGTCTATTTTGTTACATTACCATATATTCAGGTAAATAAGATGGACATTTTAAAAAAGTGTAAGACCCCGGCCAATGTGCTGGTATTATGACTAGGAGGGCTATCTACCAAAGCTTGATATGGACAGTTATGGGACTTGGAAGAGTAGTCCTCCAAATACCCTTGTAAACCATTCGTCTTATAGTCTGTCATATGTGGTATCTCTCTTTGTCTGGCACTCAGGTTTACATCAACCTCTTTGTATGTTTATGTATAGTTAATTCCTTGTGATCCCTTAGAATAAAAATCTCTACAGCGAACAAAGACAAGTAACTGAATAAACTATTCACCTTTTTTATTGCTCTTATTGAAGCCATTGATATCCTTCACTTTAAAGAGCTGAGCAATTTCCACTTAGAAATTTGTCAGAGCAATGAATATCCTCCTCGACCCTCATTCCTACTTCATTGCCTAATTTCAAGGTCTTAACTAGTGTTACCAAAATAAGTAACCTTTATTATACTTAGTCATCCTATGAGCATTGTAAATTTTACAAGTACAAGTACACCACCCATTTTCCGGTAACCTTGCTTACCCTTTTCCCAGACCAATAGAGGGAACATAATGAATGAATGAATGAATAGTTTGGCTTTGTGGACAACAATTTTGGGAGGGTTTTCCATGACTACAGGACCTTGAACAGAATTCAATAATACACCTCTGACCCACTAATTATGCGCATCTCATATCTTTAAAGGACTGTTAGAAACTTATATTAAAAATGAATTGAATGGTTAAATACAATACATTAATATAAATGATACCATTTATTAATATAAAGGAAACAGATACAGGTATATTAATTAACGGTTCTCCTAGGGGTACGATATAAAGCAGTTTCATCCGTATTATACCCTTGTTCAGGGCTGAGGTTCTCGTCATCTACAAGCTTACCAATTTTGTGCACAAAATCGACAGTACCTTCATAGTTTTTAGACCGTTTTTCTCTACACATTTTATGTATGGAGATTCTATGACATTTGTTAAACCTTGGAAGACATTTGTCACTGTGATTGCACTCATTCTAATTTAAGTTCTGTTGTACAACTCCTTATACAATGCTGTGGTGAGTCAAAGCGGAGTTGTCCCCCGTGATTAAGGGTAGTTCCCTATTTTCACACATGGTCTCGTAACCTTCGCCCCTCACGTAGCAACAGCCAATCAGGGACCGGCAATTAATCATTTGACAGGTGCGAGATTTGAATCAGCCTCTTTTTTTCCCAGTTGCCATAACGAAAGGACGTGTTTCACAGCACTGCTGTCTCCCATGATTTCTGCCCGTCCCACGTGCACATGATATTTCCGTGTACCCCGGACGGGCGGAGTATAAAAACAACCCAGAACAAAGTAAGCAAATTCCCTTAATTTTACATACACCCTTTTAATATAATTGTGAATTCTTTCATACACGAAAACAAATATACCTGAACAAAGGACTCTTACATATTTGCACACATATACACGGACAATGGACTTTTACATATGCACACATAAACACTAACCTAATTTCAACTCATAAATGAATAAAATGTTCGTCTCTTTCAAGATTGTCTTTGTCGGTTTGTCTCTTGTTGCTGTTTCCTTTTTCCGGCCATTGATTGCATCTAAATGGAGTCAATTTCAACCCACCTTTTAAAAACCAGAGTACTATGGAGAACTCTAATGCATTCAGGCTTGCATGCCACAAAATCATTCCTCCACAAGAAGGCCAATTCTCATCAATAGGTCCGGGTTCTTTTTCCTCAACAAATTCTGTGTGCCAGAAACACATTAGCGCTCCTTAACGCCTCCTGTTGCCATTCAGAGGACTAGTGGCAGAGCTGTGATAAATTCAAGTGTCAGATCGTAATTTTGTCCAGATTAAAAGAGATCCCAGACCATCAGTGGCCAGAAAATTGGTAGCAAACCTGTACTAAAGGAAAAGTCTTTTGTCCTGAAAATCATTTCAGCTCTAAATGAAGATGTGGTACTGAATGTCTGGCACCAAGTTTGTATTCTGTTTTGTTAACCAATAAGAGCAACCCACGTACGCATCTAGTACAGCTATACTTTGTGGATGATTAAGTAAGTTGCCTAATTTAGTAAATCATTGTATTTGTATTAAATAGACTCCCCCATAGTATTTGACCTTTTACTGATCACAATAGCCAAGAGTAACTCTCCACTTTACCTCTAACTGGTCTATGACCTGTTGCTTCAATGATATTTATCGTAAGTGCATAGCACTGGGTCGGATGGTGGCTGCTACTGATGCTATAAGTGTGATAGATAAGGGAGATAGGAGAAAAGAAAGGCAATTTAATTAGAGGGTAGAAAGGGAGAGGGGAGAAAAGAGAGTTAGGTAGTTTGATAAGAGGGTAGGGAGGGAAATGGGCAAATAAGTGTGATAGATAAGGGAGATGGGAGAAAAGAAAGGCAATTTAATTAGAGGGTAGGAAGGGAGAGGGGGGGAAAGAAAGTTAGGTAGTTTGATAAGAGGGTAGGGAGGGAAATGGGAAAATAAATGTGATAGATAAGGGAGATGGGAGAAAAGAAGGGCAATTGAATTAGAGGGTAGAAAGGGAGAGGGTGGAAAGAAAGTTAGGTAGTTTGATAAGAGGGTAGGGAGGGAAATGGGCTGCTACTGATGCTATAAGTGTGACATACACTGTTCTTATTATGTATGTGATCTGCTTTGGTCCAAGCTCAATAAAATGTATCATCAAATAATGAGTTTTAAATTAGAAAAAAAGGAAAAAACGTTCTGTCTTTTATCATATATCTGATAATTTCACTACTCTTAGATGATTTCCATTTGCATTACAATTTTCCTGAATTTGATATCGTTGTAGCAAATTACCGATGCTAATACTTACCAATGATAAAGAAGATTCTTCTCTTGATGCCTACTTTATCTGAGCGCTTGTAAAATCCTCAGATGACATAAACATCTTATCTGTGTATAAAACAGTTTTCAAGATTCCATCTTTAAAAGTAACAGGTCTGGTTAGTCACTCAATAGAAACCGTCTTTTGGCGGCATGTCGTGTTGGGGGTGATCAATTAAAAAAATTGGAAAAAGGGGTGATCAATGTATAAGTTACTTCTCTCGCATTTTGTTGGGCAGTGATCACTAAAAAAAGTCTGAATTTCAAAAAAACAAGCGTCGGACACAAATTAAGGAACCAATTTAGCATAAACTTACATTGATCCCCCCTCCCTACTAAAATCCTATTTAGGGGGGGGATTTTTTTTCTAGGCCTAATAAGGAGTAAATGTTTAAATTTTCAGCCCTCTAGCTCCATTGGTGCAGCCTGTGCGCATGATGCATACATAGCCAGCCAGACCAACTTGAAAACTGAAGAAACCTATGTTGACGGTTTCTAATAAAAGCAATGGGAAAAATATGTAGATTCTGGCATAACTTCAGTGATGCATAGGTTCCTCTTGCTTGCTTCCTTTAACTCTAAGAATTGCTCCACATTATAAGAAACTCTTTAATTCTGAATGTAAGTTACACATAAGTAAACAAAGGCATAAGATTCTCATTTTTCTTACTACAGAGCTGTCAGCTGACAAACTAGGTGAGTTGTAATAATGGCTTATCTGATCCTCCAATTTCTTTGTAAATCATTCTGTGCTCACTGATTTTGAAACATGGCTGTTTATAAAAGTTATTCATCTAACCTGAGTACGGCCCTAAATCTTTCCTTTTCAATTGAAGAAAATCTATTGATTATAACTCTTACTTACTGTGCTGAGAGTTATGGCAGACAAGGTTCGATATTGATGATTAATATGATTTACTTTACATATGCTCTCTCTCTCTCTCTTTTCCTCTATAAATATGGCTCTCTCTCTCTCACTCTCTAAGCCTTCCTCTTTCTCACTCGCCAAGTCTTGCTCTCTCTTTGATTTTTTCTCTCTCTTTCTGTCTTTCTTATATTCTCTCTCTTTCTGTCTTTCTTATATTCTCTCTATTTCTGTCTTTCTTATTCTCTCTCTCTCTCTCTCTCTCTCTCTCTCTCTCTCTCTCTCTCCTTTCTCTATTTCCTCGTTCTCTCTCTCTGCATTTTTTTATTTTGGTCTCTCTCTTTCACTCTTTAAGCCTTCCTCTTTCTCATTCTCCAAGTCTTGCTCACTCTCTCTGATTTTTTTCTCTCTCTTTCTGTCTTTCTTATACTCTCTCTATTTCTGTCTTTCTTATTCTCTCTCTTTCTCTCTCTCTCTCTCTCCACCTTTTTTTCTTTTTCTATTTCCTCTTTCGCTTTCCCTGTTTTGTCTCTTTTCTTGCTCTCGCTCTTTCTCTTCTATGTTTCTACTTCTTCCCCTCTCCCTCTATGGCTCTGTCCCCTTGTTTTCCTCCCTCCCTTTCCTCATGTTACTCTCTTTTCATCTTCTCTCTCACCATATCTTTTTTTTATTTCACATTGTAGAAAGTGTTGAATTGAAGTACAACTTAGACTTACCCTATACATATTTGTTTTGCTTTAATGCAACAAAAATTCTTGCTTTAACATACAATTAAATATAACTGAATTTTCTCACTCAAAAGTAGCTTTTAAGATTGGAAAATACCAGGTTCTTTATAAAGAGAAATGTAAAAAAAACCCTGCAGAACTTAATTTCCTTTTGGATTTTTCAAGTGGAATTTAAACATGTCCGTCATCACTTAGCCATGAAATGTGTGCTGAAGTTCTCTCTGCTAAATTTAGACACTTTCAAAAATATATCTCATACCAACAAGTAGAATTGGTATGAATAAAAGAGAATTGCTAAGGGGGAGCTGAATAAAGTGTATTTCCAAAAAAAAAATTAAACCATCAATAAAATATACGTTAGAGTATCTTCTAAAAATTTATCAATAAATTCAGCTATTATTAATTTTTGACTAGTATTTTCTTTCATTTTCTTTATTTTTAGTTGCTTTTCATCGCTAAAAATAAATTGGCATAATATCATCAATAAATTGTTTAAAAGATTTTTCGGAGTTAAAAATACCTTGTATTACATATCTAAATTGTTTTTCTATTCTTAGATATGATAATGAGATTGCAAATTAAATGAACAGATCAAAGAGAATAATGTCTTACACTGTAAGTATAGCTAGATGTTCGTTTTAATTAAATCAATTAAATAAAATTGTTCACAAGTTTCCTTTTTTCTGCATTTATGTTGATCAGTCATCCATTAAGTAGTGTTAAGTGTCTTGAAGTTCTGCCAATTTATCCTTTGTCAGGTTTCACTTATTTTTACAGTGACTGGTTTCCATTTCCTCTCTAGCAAACTAGACATTTATTCAGTGTATGAATAGAACCTCTGTAAGTAAGTTTTACTTATCCTGTGCTGTAAGTAAAAGTACTGAAATAGCCTGCCCCTGTTTTTTACCAATCACAAGTACTAGACCAGTGGTTCTCAAACTGTGTGCCACCGCACAATAGTGTGTCGCAACTATCTCACAAGTGTACTGCATAAATCTTTCCAAATACACAAACACCACATGAAAGGAAAAAAGAGCGATAGACACCCTCTAATGCATATTGGCGTTTATTTGCTCCAATGAATATAGTCATTTACTTACCCTGACTTCTTAAAAAGTATATAATGTCCAGTTCCAGGGACTGTCCCATCCAGGCTATACCTCCCCATTGCACTTAAATGGATAGGTTCAGGTTAATTTCCTGATATCTGAGGAGTCCCCTAAAGGGAATTGCCGAAGGAACTGGACAATTTCTGGAACCACCCACACGTACGCTTGAGGATCCCTACTTTAAACCCAGCCTTTTGTCACATTCTGCCATCGTGGGAAGGTGGATAAATACCTACTTAGCCTAGATTAGTCTGGCACAAGGCTACTGTAATGTGGTATCCAGTGTGACTCGAACTTACTGGTCGAATTGGTCTGTGAGACGAGCTTACATGTCCACTATAGGTATTATGTTGGTCCCACTTGAGCCACAAAGTTGCCAATCTAGTAGTTTTATCACTAGAATTTGAAAGATCTCAACTTTTTTTAGCGACAGACGAAAGGAAAAAAAAAGGAGAGATGAGTATGTACATCAACATGCTGATATAATAATATTGTTCATTGACTACTGAAATGTTTCTAATTCCTTTAATTTTTACAGCAACTGTAATGTGGTATCTAGTGTGACTCCCTTTGCTGTAAGTAAAAAATATTGAAATAGTCTGCCTCCTTTTTGCCATACCTACGTAAGGGTCCAGTTCTTCAGTATAGATACTTTGTAAATAGAGCCCCACCCCGAAAAAATTTGTTTTGGAAAAATGATTTCTCAATGAAGTAAAGGGAAGTAACTGAAATACTTTGAAGCTGTAGTTTCATACGATGGAGGGAAAGTAAGGGTTCAGCAGTATAGTTACATTGTAAATACAAACCCCCACCGCAAATTTTATGTTTTGGAAAAATGATTTCTCAGTTAGGTAAAGGGAAGTAACCAAAATACTTCAAAGCCGTAGTTTCGTATAATGATGGAAACTAAGGATCCAGTTCAGCATTATAGTTACATCCTAAATAGAACCCCCCATCTTAAAACCTAATGTAACGGTTGCAAATCACCCGGATTTGCTTAATTCTTTAAGTTAGAACATTTTAATGTTGTAGTGCTAACAAAACTTTGGCTATGATGTGTCGTTTTTTCTGTAACATACCCACCCACAAACAGAAATTGGATCATTGTAATATAGTGCGAAATAATAAATGACACACTGATAAACGATAGTAAGACAACAGTTTATTATGGACTGCTTTTCTTTACAACCTGCTTTTTCCACTGGTAAACATAAAATGGCCGCTCCGTCCTCGGTTACGTCTTCACCAGAATTAGGGAGCGCCCCCTACGTAAGGCCAATAACTCTGTACATAGAACATTTGTTATTAACAGATAACATATGTATAAAAGTGAACATAAAGGGGATACTATCTTTAGTTAATGAACATTGCCTACTTTGGTTTTGAAGTCTGAATTTTCTTTATTTAAGGTTTGACTGAGTTACTCATTACTTGTGAATAAAACTTTAAGCCACAATGTTTTGATATCACATTATGATGTTTACAATTTTACACCATTAATTATTTTTGTAAATAAATTTCAATAGACTTGATACTGATCATTTTTAAAATGATCTAAACGGGATCTTAGAACGAATGACAATGGGTAAAACTGTAAATTCCAGATCCCAAACGATGGAGTAACTGTAAAAGATGAAAGTGACAGTGTTGTCTATAATCAATGAAACATTAAGAGCTGTTGAAAACTCTCTTTTGAGATGAGTGCAAGTAACAGAAAGCCGAAGTAAAACAGAAACTATGCTCAACTTGCTGTATTTCCCAGCATTGAGGGTGCTCTGGCCTCACGGACGTACCCGAATTTTTACATGAAAATTTTGTACAAAAAAAAAGTGGTTGAGTGATTTGATTATGATAGTCTTGTTATAATAAGATTTACTGTTAAACCCTTTCAACATGTCCTGGTTTTACTTCTTTTGTCACTTAATAATGTTCCCTTAATGTCAAGGTCGTTTGAGGAGGGTGAAAATACCGGTAATATTGGTATACAACATCTGAATTACTGCTACTCTGTTTGCTCGTAGTATACCAATATGGGAATGAATTTTTGTGATTAGGTATATTTTTCTAATCGTTTATAACACTTTTGTTTAATTTTATACTAAGTATAAATTATACACTACATTCACTACAAGAGTTCAGATTACTGGTCAACATAGATTACTTTCCTCTAGGGTTAGGATATGCCTATGAAAAAAGTAACCTTTGGATTGGTAAATTTTTGAGACTTAATTTGTGGAAAAAAATAGTGTCTTCAATGCTGGAAAATACAGTAATTTTATTGAAACAATATTGAGAAAGTTGTCTGAGCACTGAGAAGACTTGATTCTTTCTGCAGATACCAATTGATGTTGGTGGAAATGATAATGATGATGATGATGATATTAATAATGAAAGTTTCTACAAAGGTATGTAGGAAATTATTTTGATGATTGTATTATGACTGTGACAAACTGGAAAAAGATAGATATTAACAGATACAAAGGCATTCTACCTGCGCAACTCGATTATCCAACAATGAAATACAAATACTGTACATGCGGGTATATAAAACAGATATTTAATTGAAAAAAAAAGTCTATACAAATATTACGCTGCATCCAATGTGCTGGTATTATGACTAGGGGGCGGTCTACCGAACCTCGATATGGACAGTTATGGGGCTTGGATGAGTTGCAGTGAGCAGTACTCCTTCAAATACCCTTGTAAACCATTTGTCTTATAGTTTGGCATATACAATATATCGCTTTAACTGACCCCTCGTTTGTGTGTATGTAACATGTTATGTAAATATTTTGAGTTATTCCCCTTAGGCAGGCGAGTTCTTATCAACTTCCACTAGGGGGTGCTGTTTTCTGTTCTGGTAAACAAGCAGCCATATTGGCATTGTGTTATTAGTAGATAAAGGGAGCTCGAGAAGCCACATGTGTGTATCGTGACCGCAGTCATTGTGAATATATGAATAAAGGATCTCTGTGAGTACGTAATCTTTTGTTGCATTTTTAATCTGTTAATATCTGTCATTGAACGAAGCTTACATAACATAGAAAAAATTGTAAATGAGAAGTTAACAAGATCTTGAACAACAAAGTGATATTTTGAAGTCTACAAATTCATCTGAAACAAGTAATGGAATGCAGCTTCGAGGGCCTCCCACAGCTCTTCCCTATTCCTATTTACCACTCCTTCATTGGTTGGTTGTATTGGGTTGATTGTAATAAACAATCACAGCATGTAATCAGTTTACAGTTCTTCGTTCTTTGAAAGATAACTTTAATGATGCAACACCAACCTTTTTAGTTGTGGTTTTCATTTTCATGGAGTTGTATTGTTAAACGTGTGCCCAGACTGGGAGTTGGCCAACAACAAGACTGTAAAGAGTAGAGAGAGCAAATAAACAATTGCTCTAGTCGGGATCAACTACCCATGTTACCTCTTTTTCTCACCTTTGATCCATTCAGCACTATGAGCGGATTACAACAGGCCTCATTTGATTTCAGTTTTTTTGATCTGTTCAAATTGAAATCTTCCTTTTAGGGTTTACACCATTTCGAACCTAATAACATTTTTGTTGCATTTCAATTCTTTTAGATTCAACAATGATTTTATTATTTTATTAGCATATAGTACCTGTCAAAAATGACAGGATTATTTACATATGGATCGGCACTTCTACCTAGGATTAGTGTATCTGTATGCTCTGCCAAAGTGTTGCTCCCCAGCCCTCTGCCTAGTGTAATATCTGTGTGCTTTGCCTAGAATCAAAGAGTTGCTCCCCAGCATTTCTGCTGAGGATCAGAGTGTAATTTCTGTGTGCTCATTTAAAAGTGTTACAAATAATGTAGCAGAGCAGTCTGGTAGGGGGGTAGGTAAGAGAGATAAAGCCTTCTGCAT
>VCCN01003262.1:3183995-3197235 GCA_006491835.1 Architeuthis dux
TTGGGGATGCCAACCACGTTATATCGGGGGACGCCTGTACCAATTAGCGCATTTTGGTAGTATCTTAATTCAAAACCTAAATTTTGTTTTGGAAAAATTGATTTCTAAAGGAAGCAAAGGGGAGTAACCAAAATTCTTAATATGATTGATGGAAAGAGAGGGTCCAGTTGAGCAGTATAGATACATCGTAATTAGAACAGAAAATTATTTCTTCAATGGAGTAAAGGCAAGTAACCAAAATATTTCAAAGATGTAGTTTCGTACAATAGACAATGTAATAAAATATACTCAGGTTGTGTATTCATGTGTTCGCACGTTTTGGGGAGATAGTTCCCAGGGCTAGAAAATAGGTCAAATGGCCAACCAAGGGAAACAAAGGGAATACGTCCAACAAATCAGCTTCGCCGGGTTTTTTAGTATGTCAATTCAAATCGGGCAGGAGAGAATCAGTGGGGGACAGCGAGCGAACGGGTCAACAGCTTCTCCCTACCCTATTTTGTCGTCTTTCTATCCAGTCACTTGGGAGAGCCCTTTCTCCAGTATGGACAAAATGCTTTATTTCCCTCCACAAATCCATCTCTCCCTGCAAATGAGCAACCCAACAACGAGACATTTCATGTCGGCGGAACATGACAACCAGCTTTATTCTGCAACAAGAAATCAAGGTCCAGTTATAGTTGGATCATAAATTGAACCCTCCCCCCAAAATTGTGTTCAGGGCAAATGATTTCTCAATGAAGTAAAAATAAGTAATCAAAATACTTTGGCGCCGTAGTTTCACATTATGAACTGAGAGAGAGGGTCCAGTTCAGCAGTATAGTTACATTGTAAATAAAATCCATCCTTAAGATGCGGGGCTAAAAAGAATTCTGCCCACCATGTGCCGTTTTTGCTGGGTTATGGTAACATACATAGCCACATACATATGGAAAAACTATCATTATTATATTTATGTGGATTGTATGTTGAGATCTCAATTTGCTGCCATTTCTTTCTTCCAAAAACATTTATTTCTTCAGAATCTTTAATTAAATTACTGTTTTTGCATCTTTTTTTAATTAAACAAAAACTTCAATGAAATTTAATTTTAAAAGTCAAATCCCAGAATTATTTGTCAGGCAATTTTTTTTTTTTGTCTAAAATCTTCTTAAAGCTCAAGTCTTACTCCCTGTTCTTTCTTTTTTTCTTTCTCTCCTTCAAGATGAAAATTGAAGCTCAACACGAAAGAAATTAGTTTTCCAGTATATCCATACATTACATGAGTAAGCAAATGAAAAATAAGATAAGCATCAATATGCTTATTGTCAGAAACCGTCAACCAAAACCGCCAACTGTCAACATAGGTTTCTTCAGTTTTGGTTGGCTGGCTGGCCATGTATGTGCAATACATACATAGTAGAGGCCACACCAATGGAGGTAGAAGGCTGGAAATTTAAACATTTACTCCTTATTATGGCCTTTTGGGGTTTTTTTCTCAAAATTCTACCCCCAAAATAGTTTTTTAGTTGCGCTTCAATTTACAATGTAATTTTATGCTAAACTAGTCCCTTAGTTTGTGTCTGGCACTATTCATGCTTGTTTTTTGAAAATCGGACTTTTTTAGTGATCACAGCCCAACAAAAGGCGAGAGAAGTAACTTATTCATTGATCACCCCATTTTCCAATTTTTTAATTGATCACCCCCAACATGGCACTTGCCAAAAGACATTGGTCACATGATGGTTTCTATTGAGTGACTAACCAGACCTGTTTTATATTATTTTTAATATCTTATATGTTGTCATAATGGAATCCACAATTTTTCAACTGTCAACCCAACATAATAAACTTTGCAAATGTGTCAACGTATTTTAAACTTTCTAATCAATTTTTGATCAAGTGAAATCAATAACAACATAAATAAACCTATTTCACAACAGATTGATTATAATACATTTGTGTGAGCAACAAAGCTTTCATCCGATGATGACCCTGGCGTCAGGCAAGGTTTCGAGGACGGAGCATCATTACAACTAACCGAGGAGGCACAGCAGTACCTCACGATACCACCGGGCTTTGTTGGTTTTCCGTCACAGTGCAGGAGGGCCAGCTCCATGCAGATGCGGCCTCTGCCCAATCTTGGAGCCTCTTGACATATTTCCATTTCTCTTTTTTATATATTTCAGTGTATTTTCATTCATTTCGTAAATCATCATATATAAATAATAAAAGTCTGTCACACTTATAGTGTCAGTAGAAGCCTTCAACTCCTCTCCCTTCCTAGACACTTATTAAACTGCCTATCTTTCTTTTATCCCCCTCCCTCCCTACTGAGACTGTCACACTTATAGTACCAGTAGCAACCATAAGATGAGCCCGTTGATGTACACTTATGATAACTGTCAACAAAGTGACTGATCATGGACTAGTGTTAAATAAAATAGTTTCTTTTATCCCCTCTCCCTCCCTACCGTGACTGTCACACTTATAGTACCAGTAGCAACCATCAGATGAGCCCGTTGATGTACACTTATGATAACTCCCAACAAAGTGACTGATCATGGACTAGTGTTAAATAAAATAGTTTCTTTTATCCCCTCTCCCTCCCTACCATGACTGTCACACTTATAGTACCAGTAGCAACCGTCAGATGAGCCCGTTGCTGTACACTTATGATAAATCCCAACAAAGTGTCTGATCATGGACTAGTGTTAAATAAAATAGTTTCTTTTATCCCCTCTCCCTCCCTACCATGACTGTCACACTTATAGTACCAGTAGCAACCGTCAGATGAGCCCGTTGCTGTACACTTATGATAACTCCCAACAAAGTGATCATGGACTAGTGTTAAATAAAATAGTTTAGATTTACACCTGTTACCAAACCATTACCTCCTGATCTATTGTTTATTATTCTGCACTCAAGTGACTCCCATAATTGTCTACCCTAGCCAGTGAACTCAAATTTACTTTCCTGAACTTAAAATTAAACTTTGGTTTCTGTCTAATTTCCCATTTTCTTTCTATTTGATTTCCCTCTGATAATGAGTACCATAGGTTCAAAGTACCAATTAATCATCTCAAACTTCTGAACACTTATCTCTGTCCGTCTCTTTCAGAAATAAAGTCTCCTTCCACGGTTTCCAATTAAAGCAAATAGTTTCTCGCAAATGCTTCCTGTTTCACAGTTATCCCCCCCCCCCACGTTCTCTATCTCAAACGTATGTCTTTCTTCTGTTTTATATGCGGCTTATTTGCTTTCATCTTAGGGCCTGTAGAAAAGAGCTTGGATAATCTTCTGTACCGTTGTCTCCCTTTTTGAAGTTGTGCCAACACAGAGATGGTTGGAAGCAATACTTTTACTGAAGAGTGCACTAATAAATGGGAGATCCACTTTTTACTATCTGTACGTCTCTTAGACAGGAGACGCAGGGGGCCTAGCAGTTACTGGCGCGGAAAACGGAATCGGCAAACCATGTTCGAGTTTTGGCTAAAGCTGCTTGTGATCAGTTCGCACTAATTGACTTCAGAAAGGCATGAGTCCCCTACTTCCCCCAGCTATGAGTAAATAGCAGGACAGTTGGAGCCGTTCGGTTGTGCATTGGGCCAGCCAGCCTGGCCCTGTAAAAATATATAATCGCTACAGAAACAATGAATAAAAAATCTACAATGTAGATGCTGCCATGGAACATTGAAATGGAGACAAAATAATTGCCCAATATCCCTTGTCACATAGGAGGAACTATTATTGTCAAACTCCAGGACAAAGTCAGAGTTGACTTTACTTTCCTATGTAACAAGAACAAGAACAATCCATACCAAAAATAGAGGAGTAAACCGATATGTAAAATCCCCATTCTCCTACTGTGATTTTAACTCATGACCTAGTGATCACTAACCTGGTGTGTTACCACCTGCACCAAAATGACAAGTCTTACATACCTCCAAAATTTATAGTAGAATTATGCAAGGAAGTAGGAGCAGAGTTTGACACTGGAGCAGCCAGCATTGTTATGTCCTGGGTTACCTTCAATACATTTTATAAGACTTTAAATTCCAATTCTTAATTTCTCATCTGGCCTTACTGTTTTATTCCTATACATTTTATAAGATCTTCACTAACAAAAGTAGACTTCAGCCCATCCTCTTCTTGTGTTCTCTCTTTCTTTAAAAAAAAGGGGATGCCTGTGATGAGGCTTTGCTCATCTCTGCAGAAATAGGATTTTCTTGAAGTTTTTAATGAAACAAAATCAGAAGAAAATACTCAAATGTGGCCCTCATTCATTATTTGCAAAAGAAAAAGTAAACACTTGGGTCAGGGTTTCTGCTTTTATAAACTTACACATTTTTAAAGCATATAAACAATAAAAAGTTGGAAAAAGGGGTGATCAATGAATAAGTTACTTCTTTCAGCTTTTGTTGGGCTGTGATCACTAAAAAAGGTATGAATTTTCAAAATACCAGCGGGCAGAAACAAGTGACCAATTTAGCATAAACTTACATTGCATATTGAACCCACACTAAAAACCAATTTTGATGGGGAATTAAAAAAAAAAACATTTCCCTACTCAATCAGGGGAGTGTGTGTGCAAAATTTCAAGTTTCTACTATGAACAGTAAGGGCTGGGCAAAGTCTGAATACATAGATAGATAAATTTAAATGTGAGAACACATGAATAACCTAAACCCAACAACAGTGTTTAAACCGTTCTGTTGTGGGTAGCAGTGATTAAAACTTAGAAGCTTTTTTTTCTTTCCTTATTTCCTCTCATTTTCAATAGACTTGAATTGTGATAAACTCTGACACCTGATTGATTCGGGATTTACCGCTCCAAATAGAAAGCATTTTTTAAACTAAGTTCACTGTCAAAACACTTATTTCTCACTCAGTTTGATTTCATTGTTCTTACATACTTTTTTACTCTTTCACTTAAAAAAAAAGATAATTGACTTTGCTGTTCACCATGAGATATCTATCTACTAGCTTAAGTACCCATCTATGCTGGATTAAATATTCAAGAATTAAAAAAAAGTTTCCCTTCACTTTTGATCTCTTAAAGGGGAAAAAAGTTTCCCCCATTCACTTTTAACACCTTAAAGAATTATATATAAACATATAAAATAGGAAGATATGTATATACATATACATATCTGATCAGTCTCCAACAGTATGAATTTAGTTGACAGTAAGGAAAGAAAACATTAATTGTATGTAATTTAAAATTTATTCCACTAACATGTTTTGCCCTTTGACTTTATCAAAGTGGTAAGTTTAAATGAAACAATATTTAAAATATATTGTTATTTTAAGTAATAATGTTTTACCTTATCACATCACATGAGTGGCAAACACTAAGTATTTTGAAATTGTAAAGAACCCACAATGTTGGATTTATATATTCAAAAAATTAAAATTGTGGTATATGAGCAAAGGTTAAAGAGGATTTTATAAACATTTGTTAAAGAATAGTGGACTTTTTTAGGGTTATGTTTTAGTGTTATTAAATGGTCAGTTATTGTGTGTATGGTTATTTTTGAATGAGGGAGTTAGGAGGTGTTTAGCCTGCTTCAAATTGATTATGATCACATATTGATCAATATTCTGTTGTTTTTGTATTAATTTGGATAAGTAAGGGGATATGTTGAAAAATCCTGGACTTTGTTCAAGTGTTCTACATTCTAAAATTAATGCAGATTCTATGCATTTTATTTTTATTTTATTTGGTTCTCTCTTGATTAACTGTGCTTTTCTCAGGTCGAAATTATGGCCCATTTTGTTACGATGATTAACAAAGGCATTGAGGTTGTCATCTAACCTCACTGCTCTCTGATGTTCGTATATACGTTTTTTTAGAGATCTGGAAGTCTCACCAATATATTTCCTGTGGTAGTACTAAAGTATTCTACGCCTAACTTTCCTCCTTTACCCGGGCTTAAGTTAAACTGCCTTACAGGGCTAAAGGGCTCCAACTGCCCTGCTATTTGCCCATAGCTGGGGGGAGAAGTGGATTCATGCCTTTCCCAAGGGCATTAGAGCGAAGTGAACATGAGCAGCCTTGAACGAAACTCAAACTCAGTTCACAGATTCTGTTTTCCATGCGGGTAACCGTTACACCACCCCGCACCTCCTTCACACACAACACACAATTGATATTTAATCAATCACCATCAATTTTCATAACCTTAGTGAAGCCAGAGTTTTAGAAAAGAAAATCAGTTATAATCTTGTTTTTGTCAAACTCCAGTTCAAAGCCTGGAGTTGACTTTCATTTCCTACCGTAACAAGAACAATCCTCACCAAAATTAGGGATGTAAACCGATATGTAAATTTCACATTCCTCTACCGTGATTTGAACTCACAACCAACTGATTACTAGGAGGCTGTCTTACCGACTGAGCTAAATTGACAAGTCTTAGATAATAACGTAAATTTATCATACATATACACACAGGCTTATTTCATTCTAATATATAAATACACAATATATATTTTTATAATTTTTCATTTATTATATATACAATACAAAAGTAATCATCTTCAGTCGGAATATAAGTTGGAGTGGAGTTTGACCCTGCAGCAACCAGTCTTGTTTGTAATTATTATATGCATTTAGCCTTGAATCTTTTGGTTGCTGCTGTTAGTAAAAGCCCATCCCTATATCTATATCCTAATCTGTCCTTACTTAGATGCCTGACACCTGATCAAAAACCAGGCTTCTTTCGGAAGTAGCTGTGGCTGATGGAGTATCAGCCACAGTTGTACAATGCCAGGTCAAGAGCTTGATGCTAGCTTGATGCCAAAACTATCAAAAGCACCTGATTCTAATACTTTAACTATGCCACTTTGTTTAAAGAAAAAGAAAAGGGCATCTGAGCAAGATTTTATATAATAAAGAACTAGTCCATGACCCATTGTTTTTTGCTGACGGTTATCATAAATGTAAAGCAACAGGCTTGGCTGATGGCTGCTTCTGATACTATAAGTGTGACAGACATAATAGGAAGGAAGAGCGGAGAACATAAAGTGAGGTAGTTTAATAATTGTTACTAGGTTGCAATGATTTTAAATTAAATTCATTGAAATTATTAATTAAGATGGATGATTGCTGTCATTGATTCACAATCCAATTAATCATTTAAATCTTGAATCTGTATTGCATGTTCTAGGTCTCTGCTATCCCCAGAGATTTTCCTAGAAGTTTTTTGAAAGATTTTAGTAGCTGCATAAGATATTCTAAAATAGTCGCCCATTTGATCTCACCTTTTTCAATGTGCATAACGTCATTGATAAAAGTCAGTGTTCTCTTATATTCTAGGCTTTGCAAAAATGGAACTTTATTAAGGCTCAAGACTTAGCAAGATTCATGAATTTCAATGAAATTTTGTGTACTGGTGGGCCATGGACTAAGGGAGAATTGATTAAATTTCAGGAATTCTTTTTTTTTTTTCGATTGAGAGATATTTTTTAAGATAATAGTCTGAAGTATGGAAATCAAAACTTACACAGTTACCTCCCCTGCATCGTAACTATATATGAACTGATTTTCCATCAGTTTTTAGTGACAATGGTGTCGGCAGACATATGCGCTCTCTGGGTGCTTTCTAGTTAATTCTGTGTTTGTTTTTTTAAAAATGAATCTCTCTTTTCTGTCATTGTTGATATAGCAGCCAGGGTCTCCAAGAGGAATTTTATCAAGAGTGTAAGTTTGTTATAATGACAGATATTAACAGATTTAAAATGCAAACAAAAGACATACTCACACAGATCCAATTTATTCATACATTTACAATGCCGTCACTCAATGCCACGTGCATCTTCTCCATCTGTTAGAACCAATCTGTCTGCCCAGGCCAGTGGAGCTTTACCGGAAGTCGATAAGCACTTTCCTGCCTAAGGGGAATAACTCATTACAGACAATGAGAATACTTACTTAACAAAGATGTACAAAGTTTCTTTCTTACCCTCTTTCCTTCTCTTACAGAAGTCTTACCAAAGTAAGTAGTATAAGCAGTTTTGAATGGATGTAACACCATGTGCCACGTTGATGCTATGGCAAAAACAAGGGGCCACATATCAGCTGATCGCATGTGTTGTATAGCCATCTTGGTCCGCAGGAGGAAAACACTCAAAACTTGTTTATAAAAATATGAAGATATATTTTCTATTTTATAAGATACATTGTGTCGTGGTGGAAAATGAAGAGGGGGAGAGAGACAATGAGAGCCGACAGACTGTTCCCGACTGGGGAACTGGCCTTGATATCTTCCCCCGGCCTAGGTGGTCTGTCTCTCTGTGTCTCTTGCTTTTTATGGGTTTCGAACGCCCAGCCCACCACCGATAGGTCGGAGTTCAGTCAATATCCTGTTTATGACATTTGAACACCGGTTGTGTCCGTTTCTGGTTCTGGACCCCTTGCAGTTTGGGGCCTTCATCAATATCCTGTTTAACTTTCAACACCTATGGGGGTCAAATCTGTGACCTCCGCCCATGGCTGCCTAAATATCCAATACATGTTCGGCAACTGTTTTTGACTTGAGACTTGAGGACAAAATGTAGGTTTGATATGATATACATACGTAGGTATTATTATATCCCATTATATGGTATATCAATACTTTACAGACATTCCTGACAAAACAAAACAAAATCAGTACGGAAAGCAGGTCCATCTCTGACTTGCTCTATGGCTTCCCCATTGAATCCTACTGATGCTATAAAGAAAGCAAATAATATTATTCATTATACCTCTACATTTCCCAACACTACATAATATTATGAATCATAATTTCTATGTGTTACAGATATATAAAACTATGTCGGCTCACGCAAAATGTGAATGCTAGCCTTCAATATATGCAAACATTTTCTGAAAGGCCCTGGGCATAGCACTCATAAATGTTTGGAGAAAGTGAACTACCCAGTTTTTCTTGGTATTTGTACATGAGTGGATACTGCATTTAAATTGGATGGAGCTTTGGAATGCATACCTTTCCCAAGAACATTAATGCTAAATTGCACTTATGGTTGCATTTCAAACTGTCAATATGTTAATATATCATATGCAAAGAAAGATAACTCTAGCTTTCTTTGTTAATGATCAGTAGTGGAACTCTCCCATTTCGGGTGTCCGTTTTCTCTGATACTTTACTGTGTTCAAATCAGTTAGCGGTTTTGACGTTCTAGCATGTAGACATCTATGTTCGAGTGTAAATAAAAATGAATTGAAGACCCCAAGACGTGCATGCGTTTATATTGTGTTATATCGAAGTTGACAGCCAATGTGTGGATCGACAGAGTCTAACATAAACCAGTCAACTTTGTAAAAAAAACATTTTATATCTTGGCTGTCATGAATCATGGATGCTTCAAATATTTTTTTTATTTTTAACACGTTCACCGCTTCCGTGGATAGCGCAACATACAGCACAACAAAAAAAGCACCTCCTCTGCTCAGTGCTGCAAGGCAGTAACTGAGTCTAGTGCATTGCCGTAGCTATTTATATTGCCTTAAATAAAACTGTGAACGAATGCACATCAGAGGCAATGCATAACATGCCATAAGACACAAACGTGCATCGTGTGGCAGTGAACATGTTAAAGACTTGAATCTGGAATTTTTTAAAAATCATGAAAAGTCTTTTTAAAATTCAAATCTGTTATGATTTGGCAAATCCTTTTATACAGCAGGCCACTGCATCTCAGGACAGCTAAAACACATTGGAAGCACAGGTTTTTGTTTGGTCATTCAAATTCTGTAGTGTTTGGTTTTAAATAGATTAGTTTTAAAATTCCTATTGATGCTAACCAAAGCCTGTTTTGAATAGATTACAGTTTAAAAATTCCAAAGCCTGACCAATTTCTGGAGAATATTGAGTTTTGAGCTCAGAAGAAAGGCAACAAAACAAAGATATATTTACATCTTTGCAGACAATCCCAAAATGACCAGATGAAAATTTTGATTATCTTTTAATTATTTACTTGAAATATACTCACTTAAAGGCCGCTCTCGCCAGCCATTAGGCTCAATGTCAAGTCACTTCTTTTGTATGGAATTTATATTATAATTATTTGCAAATAAATAAATAAGGGAAACTACTCTATAATTAGCATTTTTCCCTGAAAGAGAAAAAAGGTTCCCCCTCACTTTTGACACCTAAAGGAGGGGGGTCCTCTCACTTTTGTCTCCTAAAAAGGAAAAAAAATTTCCCCTTACTTTTGACCCCCAAAAGAGATAAAAAAAATGTTTCCCCTCACTTTTGATCCCAAGTTTCAAAAAAAGGTGTGATCAGAATATGAGGTCAGGTAAAAACAAACTTCCCCAAAAAAGTGTGATCACAATAAATGTTCTCTTTTGAAGTCACAGCGTTCTATTACAATGTCACAGCCAGTGGACAAAAAATAAAGGTCTAATTCAGCATTACAGTTATATCATAAATAGAAACCCCCCTCCTAAAACATAAAACAGTTGAAAATCACCTGGATTTGTTTTATACCTTGAGTGAGAACATTTTGAGGAGTAGGACTAACAAATCTCTGCCTTCAATGTGCCATTTTTACTGTGTTACAGTAACATACAAACAGTCTATAAGATTTTTTTTTAAATTCAATCGCTGGTCGAGTTAGAGGGAAAGTTTACTCGCCCCAAAATAATTTGTCTCGACCGAAATACCCATGCAAAGAAGATTGACTCATGCTGAAAAGAAAAGAATCCTATAAAGTGTAATGAACTATGATGACTTTGATCTCATTGTTTTACCTTTCCTGCTCCACCACATAGAATGAACAAATTTTGCAAAGAAAAAAGGTTACATGGGGGATACATTAACATTGGCGTCTTTGAAATTCATACAACAAGAAATCTATTGGGGTATTTATTTCCGCTCAGTCCGCCCCTGATTCAGTTGAATATTTTTAAAATATGATAAAAGATCTTATTTTTTCAACGCAACCAACGGTTGAGAAAGCTGAGAAACTTACATGCCCGAGAGAGAATTGACTCAACTGAGTAGAATGATCAAGTTAAATCTTACAGGCTGCATATATACATACATACAAACCCACAAACAGAAAAACTATTATTATAATATAGATACATACCATCCCCAGATAATATTATCTTTATTGATATTTTTTATTAGATAAAAAAATTACTATTATTAATTTTTGACTAGTATTTCCTTTCATCTTAATTTTATTAAATTTATTATTAATTTGCATTTTATCGCAACTTTACTCAGGCCATCAATCTACGGCAGTGAGTAAACAGTGCGAATCAGAAATAAAAGATAAGCTCTCAGTGAGACACAAACTCACATCGCTTTTGCCTCAGGGAAGAGAAATAGAGGATAAGTTCTTGAGAGCTTATCTGTGCTGGTTACTCACTGTCATAAATTGAAGGCCTGAAAATCAAGATGAATGAAAATACTAGTCAAAAATTAATGATGGTCAGTTGCCAGATAAATCTGAAGATCTTTTGCCTGACTCTGATAATGAAGTACTGTGAACTTTTTTTATGAGCAAAACCTTTGGTCTTCCGATCACTGCCTCAACTAGAATATGATTTAATTAAAGACTTTGAGTTGAATCATTTGAGCCATCAAATTAATTAAACACCCGATAACCTCTGACCAATCTTGCCAGTAGATTATCACATTCTATTTAGCTAGAGAGAAAATGACACTGTATCATATCATATTGTTAGCATTTAATACCAGAACAAGACCTCTTCACAGGCATTTTCCTTTTATTTTTTTTAAGTATACTTGCTTTGTTTATCCATCTCACATCTTCCAGGGGTGCAGACTTGGGCTCATCTGGTGAAGAAGTTGGTTCTTTAATTATACAGCTATTATAGCCAGTTTAAAAAGCCTGCCACTCTAAAAAAATAAGTCATTCCAAAAATGACGAGCACAGTAGCGTATCGTGACCTAGATGATGGCCTGTTTTTGATCAATTCAGGCTGGGTTACCTGGCGGAGATGTTGAGAAACCTGAAACCCCCTGTTAAGTATCATGAGATTTTCCCCTTAGGCAGAAGAGTTTCTATCCACTTCCACTAAGGGGCGCTGTTATACGTTCTGGTCAATGAGCAGCCATTATTGCATTGTGTTATTAGTAGATGAGAGAGCTCGGAAGGACACACGTGTGGATTGTTGACTGCGGTCATTATATGAATAAAGGATCTCTGTAAGTACCTCTTCTGTTTGCATTTTTAATCTGTTAATATCTGTCATTAAACCAAGCTTACACTCCCGATGATACTAGGCAAACAACATCACTGAAGACTCATCTCGGGGCATCTAAGAGGTGTATCTTTCTAATCAAATTAAGGCTGGCTTAGGTTCTTGTCTGAAAGCATCTACCAAAACTTTTGGAAAGCTTTTTTTGCTATTTACTCATTGTGATCAGTTTATTTATTTACCTATAACATCTGTTATGTTCAGCTAGTGCAAAAAACTTGCAAGTGTAGGTCTGTGGTAGAGAATAGGTCTCCCTTTTCAATTGGTGATATTCAATGCCACAAGTTCATCTACCTTTAACTCTATTCCTGAGGATCTATAGAATATAGATATCTATAGAATCTGCAATACCATAAGGTATAAATACTTATTCTTCATACTGTATTTGGGATTTCTTCTTGAAATAATTAGATTTATATAAATATGGTTTAAGTATACTGTATATGCTCGTATATATAGAGATTTAATTATAAAAAACAAACTACTCAAATATTACACTGCATCCAATACGCTGGTATTATGACATGGGAACTGTCTACGGAGATCCATATAGAGTGTATTCTCTATATTGGAGAGTCCTCCAAATACCCTTGTAAATCAATCGTCTTATAGTCCGGCATATACAGTAAACCTTAGAGTGAACATTTATGCATACAGCAAATCTTTCATACCCATGTTTACTTTGGTATGTACATTTCAGTATTTGTAAAATCTGCAATATTTTAAAGTTTTGATATTTATTGTTCAAATTCTTTTTCCTGTAGACTCCCAGGGGAGCATAGGGCCACATTGCAGTTTCATTAGCAAGTAGATTTTTTATGGGGTGGAGTTGCTAGCCCCCACACCCAAGATAGACTGCCATACAGAGTTAAAGGGCTTCAACTTCCCTGCTGTTTACCCATAGCTTAGGGAAGAAGTAAATTTATGCCTTTCCCAAGGGCATTAGAGTGAAGTGAACTTGAGCAGCCTTGAACGAAACTCAAACTCAGTTCACAGATTCATGTTGGTAACCATTACGCCACT
>VCCN01003262.1:3221004-3233055 GCA_006491835.1 Architeuthis dux
GTGGTTTGTTGTATTCTAATGATGTTTCGATTAGTTGGTTTACATCGAATCAATTTCATCTGAACTTTTATTAAAAAGTGACTGAGCTTATTCAAGTGGAAGAGTCCATTGTTTCTAATGGTGGGTAGGAGATTTTGTTATCAAAATTGTTATGTTTAAGTGGAAGAGTCCATTGTTACGGACAGAGAAACAAAGTAACAGAGAATGTCACACTGTTCATTGTGTATATAGATGTATAAGAATAGGGAGACCCTGCCCTGGTTACATATTTCTATCTAATTTAGTTATTGTTTTCTTTTTTTTTCCAGTCTGTCTGCTAGTGTCAGTTGTGATCGGCTTCACCGTCATGCTCCTCAGTGGTAGCCTGCCCTGGATGTGGCTCCAGCCGGCACCAAACACCAAGACTCGTATTCTTGACTTCTTCACTGGCAAATATCCAGCTCCCCAATCCTGCAAGGTCACATGGGACTGGAAAGAGCCAGAGGTGGTGGGAAAAACAATGACTTTCACAGTACAGGTAAGCCTCTTTTTTTTTTCTTCTTTCAATACAGTAATACCTTGGTTAGCGCTCTAGATATGTTACTAAAAAAAATGCAGCACTAAACGAAACAGTGCTATATGGAGTCATTATAACATAGCATGAATAGAGATATGTAACGAAATGCACTCTGTATACGTGACAAAAAAGCCCATATCTTATTACCGGGGCTAGGAATTTGTGTTAAACTGCGTACGTGACAAACTGGACAGATCGTATTACCAGTGGCCGTTAAAACGGGCACAGATTTGAAAATGGAGGGAGTTGAGATCTGAAGCGGTTAGTGACAGGTCGCACAAAGAGGCCCCCTGCCTGTCAGGAGAGAGCCGGTGAGAAGCAATTAGCAGTTTTAGATTTGAATTCGGTAGCGACAGGAAGAACCCTTGATTTTCTTAGTAGTAATTCAGAAAAGTGACCAACTCATTTAGAAAACTAAATGAAACAGAATTCCATACCTCGAAGTGACCCGCGAACCGGCCCAGAGGAGACTCTTATATCGACGGAAATAAAACCACAGATTTCCAATTGAAGAAACTGAATTTTGCCGTCTTTTCTCTCCAACCACGTGGGAGAGTCTTTTCTCCAAAATTGATTTCCCTCCACAGAAAGATCAGCTCCCATCAACAGACCCGGAAAGAGACGTCGTCATCATACTCTCATACTCTCTCGGCGTAAAGAAGTACTACAACCGGCATTATACTACAGATACAAGCTTAATAAGCTATATGATGTCGTTGTTTAGCCTCAGCGAGATGGAATTGATTAGTGCTGCGTATCTCATCTCGTCACTACTTTCCTGAGCCGGTGAAATATGACTAGGTGTCAATGTATATCGCTACATGATAAATTATTGTGTATTATATGTTTATTCTCATGCACATAGCACATTAACCAAAGTGTACAGTTATTTTGGAGACTGTCCATGATCTTGTCTTTTATCATTAATTATTTCAGAAAGTTAACATTACTATAGTTATTACAAAAAATATTTCAAAAAGAGCGCTATAGCGAATCAATGCTAAACAGGATATCACTAAGCGGTGTATTACTGTACTGACTTTTGGCCCTGAGCCATGATAGTACAAATGAAGGTACTTGTTGCTTTTCTAATTACCATTTCCATAGACCATGTTGGCTCAACTGTTTGCCTGCTTTTTTGCTTTTTTAGATAAGGTTGATTTGCTGCTCAACATTACAGTGATCACACTGGCAGTTTACAAGTCCAATTAATATGCCTAAAACACAGTAACAAGGGGAAGTAGTTTACAGATCCAATTAATATACCTAAAACACAGTAACAAGAGGAAAGTTAATTTGGGAAATTTATATCAGTGTAATTTAGCGATCCTGTATAGATGGAGATCTTTCATGTGATGTTCTGAACTTCTGCTGCAGGGTGTTAACTAATGATGCAAGTTATCCTTGAAATTAGTATTTATTCGTTGGCCTTGTGGTGTTGTAGATATCATTTTACAATTCGGTCAATATTGCTCTTTTTATTTTAGTATAAGCAAGATTTTGTGAAAGATTGTTAATTGAGAATGATATGCAGATGTGTTTCTCTGAAACTGTGCCAAGTTGAGTTACCTATTGGAAAGGGCCAAGCTCATCCGTCTCATTAAAAATGTAACATTAAATGAAATGAAATTACTAACAAATAATAGGTGTCTATTGTCTGTTCTATGGAACCAGGACCAGAGTTGCCAACTCGTTTTAATTTTTTTAATCCAAAATTGTGGCAAAAAAAATCTAAATTCTCCAGAATATGATGAATGAAATATAATCTAAAAATATACTACATATATTTAAAATCAAACTATGCAACTTGTTAAACGCCTAAAAATAGGGGAACCCTAGTGAATTTTGCACACATATACTGCCTATTTGGGGCCTACTAGGACCGTTTTAGGCACTGGGTAAAGTCAAAAGTTAAAAAAAGAAGTGGTCTGATTGAAAATCGATTATTGTAAAATAATATTTACAATTGAATGTAAAGGACGGTGCAGTTTCTTGTTATCATAGCCGTCTTCTGGCATGGATGAAGAAGATTTGGGATTGTGTCTCAACTCATAAAATCTGGGTTTTTCACAAGCTAGTTGGACATCTAATATCTTCATCTTTGCTGATTTCATTTTGGCCAAGTCCCATAACTGTCCATAATGCTCCCCCTCCCCGTCATAATACCAGCGCATTGGATGAATAGTGTTTTGGGGTTTGGTTTTTTTTTTTTTTTTTTTTTTTTGATGATGTCTGTCTTATATACCGACATATACAGTATTTTTCATAAGGGACCTTTAAAAATATATTTATTGGCAAGATAAATAAGTCAAGTTGTTATATCAACTTTTGCTTTACTTGTTAAGTTGTTTGCACTCTTGTAGGAACAATGGGTCAGTCACACAATATTGATTGTAGAAGTCCTGACTTTTCTATTCTTATAAAACAGACAAAATTACAGACTGCAAATTTATGATATTTGAGTCATAAAAAAAGCTTGTGTCTACCTTATTGTTGCAATGATATATTTGACACCCACTTATATTTGTGCACCTATATTTGATGCCTGCATATACTTGTGTGCCTATAATAACCCTAGTGCCAAAATTATGTTTCTTACTTTGATAGCTTGCAATCAGACTTTGATTGTTAAATATACCAGAAGCTAAATTCTCAAGTCAAGAATTATTGTATAAGACTTGACAATGAAAAGATGTATACTATATATCATTATTTGTTATTACAAATAGTAGATATAACAGCATTTTGCAGACATCTAATCAGTTTCTTGATAAGCTCAAATAAAAGTATGATTGTGTGCAAGGAAACCTTTGGTTCATGCCTTTGCCAAAAGTGAATCAATTGTGCACAACCAACATTTGAAACCATTTCGTTGATTCCATTGCATAGTGATGCCAGGTCTAGTAGACAAATGAGAAATATTTTGGGAACCTCAAAAGATTTTGTCTGTCCTCTTGTATGATGAAATACAATAAAAATGACACTATATTTAAAATAAATACTCGCCTAAACCTGAAACAAGTATGACACATTTTAACCCATAAGAACTCAGACCCATTTCTACTTGAAGGAACATTATGTGGGATTCTGGGTAGGCAAATTGACACACAGTCACATGACTGCATCAGGATGTTCATTAGATATCACTTAGTACACTTCATGAGTTAAAATCAAGGATAAAATATAATATTATATAAGCGACGGCAGATCAATTAAATTGTATGTGACACCAGTGTCACAGTGGGTTCTTATGGGTTAACATTTAGACAGCATGTTATCTTGAGAAATCTTGTTGCTGCTTACGACACCTGGTATTCCGAAATGGTCACTGTAATGTTTATATGTATGTATCTATGCTTCTATATGTACGTTTTTTTAAATGAATAAACACGCCGACAATTTACCCAACAGCCGTTGATTTATGAGCACCGTTTCCGGTCACGAAAACAGGAGCCCGGAAATGGGTGCTGGGAAGGTCTCTCTGGTCAGGCAAATCGCCCTGTCAACACGTGTCTGTTTCGTCTCTCAGCTTCCTTTCTTAACACGCTAAATACAGTGGAACCAAACATGTTCGAACTACACACAGCTAAAACAGAAAGAATGACAAGCTAACAAAGGCACAATACCAGACATCATAGTCACCCATCTAGTTACTGACTAGGCTCAACAATGCTTAACTTTGGTGATCATACATGAACGGTTGTATCCAACATGATTTGGCCATAATATTTACCATTATTTAAAATATCATTTTCTTTACTTCTGGTTGTAGTCACAGATGTGTCTGTTATTCCAAGTTTAGAGAGAATTCACACTTGATATAAAAATGTATCAGTTTTTACAAGTAGTGAACCTTGGCTTTTACCAATGTTTTGTTTCAGAATTTATTGACACCAAATATCAGAATTTTCCTCATTTCTAGTGGAATCTCTCATCTCAACATTCATCATTTCTTCTTGTAGCTCATCAACGTTTTAAATTTCTCACTGAATTATTAAGCAGCTCATTTTATAGACAGTTAATATTGATGATGCAATTCACCTGTGATTTTTGTAAGGCTATTAGATAGTGCTTTTGGAAAGAGAATATTTGACAGCAACAAAGTCACACACATAACTACCGTTCATATACAGAGGGAGCTGCTTATTGTGATCACTTTGTATCAGGGTCTTTTAGATAACAATAACCGGCTGATAACATTAAGCAAAAGAATATAAAAATTGGAACAATTTACATTCATCGTTATGCTATTAAATTCATTGTTATAAACAACTTTACATCATAAAAAATTGATATGAAGTAATTATGAATGTTTAATTCACTTTAAATAAAGTGTTTGGGACCAACTGATTTTGATAGCAATAACCATTTGTTAATACTAACCGTGATTATTGTAAGGTTGTTATAATGACAAACATTAACAGATTTAAAAATGCAACAAAAGACATACTTACACAGATCCAATTTATTCATACATATTTACAATGCCGGTGCTCAACGCCACGTGCATCTTCTTGAACTCCTAAAACCCTTATGTCTCTTCGGCCAGTGACGCCTTACAGGAAGTTGATAAGTGCTCTACTGCTTAAGGGGAATACCTCATTACAGACAATGAGAATACTTAACAGTTATACTAAACGACTTCCTCTGTAACTTTTTATTGATTTTACAATTTTTCTAAAATCCTGTAACCCAGTGCAGGGCCAGTGGAGCACCACAGATACTTTCAAGGGCGAGATAGCCTGACAGAGCCCATCCCTCTTCAGGTCTTTTGGAGTTGTCTCTTAGACTTGTTGTCAACCATAGCTAGATAATCCCGTCTACTCTCCTGTTTACCTATAGCTGGGGGGGAGGGTGGTATAGGAGATGGATTCATGCATTTCCTGAGGGCATTAGTGTGAAGTAAACTCAAACTGTCTCAGCCAGAGTTTGAACTCGCTTTACCAATTCCATTCCCTGCCTGTTAACCGTTAGGCCACTCTGCACCTTCTCGACAAATATCTTAATTGAATTTCTGTCATGTTTATTTTAAAAAAGAAATAATTTTCAAATATGCCGACCATCTTTGGAATCAATTGAATGGCGAGAGACCAAATAGAAAGTCCATTTCTCCTCGTTGCCTGATTACTGCAATACAAAATGGCCTTAGCTCTTTCAGGTTAGATTTTTTTTTCACCTGGTTAATTAACTTTTTGTACAGTTACTTTATACTCTAGTTTTGGAATCTTAAAACAGCTGATTCTTGAAAGAATATAGTCCAATTCAATAAGTAACCTGGTAAACTTGGAATTTTCAAGCTGTAAACAAATAGATTGTTAGTTTTTTTTCCATTTAAGTTGCTGTGAAGAAAATATATACTGTGTGTGTGTATATATATATATATATATATATATATATATATATATATAGTGTGTGTGTGTATGCACAATTGGTTTGTAATAATATATTTTCATTGATTGTCTAGAAACAGTATAAAATGTCTAGAGGCGAGCACTTCAGAAAACTAAATTAATGAGAATTTCAAACAACAATCACAAAACTGGGAAATCTGAGATTGGAAAGAAGCGGGGGTGGGGAAGACCTCTAAGAAAGCCTATAAAACTTGAAAAGTTTAGATTCTAGCAGACAGAAATGTTATTTTCAAAGAAAATTATATTTGGGAAAAAAAAAGAAGCAAAATAGTTAAAACATTGAAACAGTATTAATTGTTGTTCCAATACGTATCACAGGCGTTGTGGTTATACATTCTGGCCGTAGTTTCTAGTTTTGTGTTCAAACTCTTCTGCTGAGCTTAAAAATCTAATTGACAATACAGGTTTAACCCCCGCTTTCTGAAAGTAGAACATTCCATAAAAACCTTTCAGAAAGCGAAGAAGCAATTACGATTAATTTATATGGGAAAACCCCCCAAAATGGTATGTTAGGCTGAGTCATCAGAGGTAGAGGTGGTGGGACATACAGGAGACTGGGGTGCATGCTGGCTCTAAAGCGGCTCATTACAAAACATGCTGAATGTGAAAAGGTGGCATACAGTAAACTTTCGAAAAGTGGGAATACCTGTAAAATTATTAATCATAACTTTTTTTTAGTAAAGAAAATTCATCACTTGATAAATATAGCACCCTACCAGTGATTCATTTTTGCTTTAATATGCCAGAATAGACTCCTCAAGAAGGTACGAGTGCTGCCAGGTTGTAAAATCTTTCAAGCATATCTCATGGTGACTAATTAACACAGCTGACAAGTCATTAAAGAATCCCTAGTTAACTGTAGGCCAACAAGATAAGATTTTATCAATTCTAAATGGAATGTCACTGAATGAAAAATTTAAAAGAAATACCTTTGTCTTAGGAAGCAGTGATTTACTAGTAAACAACAGTGAGTGAAGCCCAAGGTTGATTAAAAGAGGTTAAAACAGAGGAAAGGAGATATTTGAGGTGCACATTGAATTATAGAGCTTCAACTGAACAAACATTTTAATGAATATTTCTCGAATTGGGCCTCAAAGAAGTGTCAATTCTGAAAAATAATTAGATGTGTAAGCCATGCATATTCTTGGAGATTGTTCTGACTTTGGTACATGTTAATATATCATAGGAACTGTTAAATACATTCTGATAAATACGGAAAAATATTCACCTTTTTCCTCACTAACTGCTAAAAGTGTTACAATTTTAACTGCCATCCAGTTAAGCACAATAAAATGACATTAGTCGCTTCTACACAATAACTTCAATTTTTATGTTCCATAATGAACTTTCTGAATTCTGTAAAATGAATATAGCATAATAATTTGCTCTGTGCTCTCAATACAGCTTTCAGCATGAAATATTTTATTATTTTTATATGGCTACTACTCACACATGCCTCTAGATCTGAATCATAAATGCTTACAGTTTGCCAATAGTTTGGCATTAGAATTAACATTTTTTTTACTTTGGAAAAAGTTGATGTGTAAAGAGAGACTTCAGAATACACATTTTTATTATAAGTCTGTCCTTCTTCCTTAACCAATTCTTCTGAAAGTTGCAAGTATGTGAAATATGCAAGCGATGAATAACTTTGCTCAGTTCTTGATCATCAAATACAAAAGTGTAATAACTGTTTCTGACATGCAAATCTTGCAACTATTTGAAGTCTTGATTGATTGAAGTTTGAGAATCTACTTTACTGGCAATATGTGACTGTTATATAGGAGTAGATAGGCCATAAAATTTTATTCATTCAGTTGCCAAAGTTTCTGTCAAACTCCAATCCAAGTCAGAGGCCAAGTTTGACTATCAACTTCAATAACTCTTACGCTAATCTATTATTATGTAAATCACTTTAGAGTAAAAGTTCTGGTGAATTATTAATAGAGATTGATATTAAAATGGAAGACATGTAAGCCTTGTCATTAACATACTCTGGTAGAAGTAAATTGTATTGAACAAGCCCCTCCATGTTTCTTAACTTGTGTAATGATGCAATAATCAAATTTTAATGATTAGCCATTCTTAACAAATTCTGACAACCAGTGTCTTAAATTATATGGGAAAATATTTCTTTTATGCAGTCCACATTCTAATCGCAAGATCAGTGTTTAGTAATATCAGTCCAATGTAGTTTAAAATTCACAAAAGGAAAATGCAGCTTTCTTTCCAATCTCCTGTACACTTACCTCCATTTTGTCTGGTATTACCTGCTGTTTCTTTTCAACATACATACTTATTACTTTTGCCAACAATGTTGGACAGGGGTTATGTTATTGATACTATTGTTCGGACTGAGATCCTCATCTTGGTTGTCATTTCCACAACGTTTCGGCCGATGTACCTTCCGGCCTTCTTCAGGTGTCAAGTTTTGTCGGTCACTTACCGGAACTATTGAACTGAACCCTTTATTTGATCCACGGGGGTATACTGTCCTCATTCCACTATCCATGTCCTAGAAATTATTTCGTGGTTATTTTTCAGTTGTGGTGCTCCTGCCTGGGATTGAACCTACAGATGACTCAACAGTCAGACGCTTTTTAACCAACGCTTTAGTTATCTAGTCTAGTCCGAACAATAGTATCAATAATACTAACACCTCATCTCAGAAATACCGAACTCAGGGGTTATGTGTTCGCCATGTTTGTTCACACAATATCTCCAAAAGTTCTCAATGAATTTCAATGACACTTTGTGGAATAATTGATTAAATTTGGGGTGGATCCAGGAATTTTCTTTGATTTTGTTAACATTGTGAGATCTTTTTACTTTTCAGGTGTAATAACACAATAATGACAAAATTACTCAATCTGAGGGAAATAATCAAGTATTGACATGAATCAAGGTTCGAAGGGATGTCTCTAATGAATAAATATTACAAGCTTTTGTTTAATGACAGATATTAACAGATTAAAAAAGCAAACAGAAGAGGTACTTACAGGTCCTTTATTCAAATAATGACCGTGGTCAACCAAACACGTGTGTCCTTCTGAGCTCTTTCTTCGTAAACACAATGCAATAATGGCTGCTCATAAAACTTAAAACAGCGCCCCCTAGCGGAAGTCTTCTGTCTAAGGGGAATAACTCATAATACTTACATAACATAAATATTACAAGCTTTTGTTACAGTATAGTCTGGGCTCTGATTGTTCCGTTTTTTAATGACAATAGCATTGGCGGAGGTATGTGCTCTCTGAGTGCTTTATAGTTTCTTTTCGTTTTTTATTTGATATTGTCAAAATAACATGTAATGCATATATTTTTTGTGTATATTTATGTCTTTGTTTATCAAGACAGTGTGTCAGTTTGAGTTTATTAGCGAGGATTGTAGGTGATTCTTTTCTCTGGTACAGACTTTTCTTATTATGTGCATCATTTTCTATTGGTGTAAAACTAAAACCTTTTAGCACAGTTGGAGTTTTCATCAAGATGTTAGAGATGTAAATATTCCTGCATCATGTCCATCTCTTTGGCTTCAGTCTTATCAGTTGGTTCATCAGTTTCTTTTGTCAACAAATGGATCTTGGGCATTGAACTAGTTGGAACAAGAATCTATTCTATAGGCATCATCGAGTGCTGTGGTGCTCAAAGTTTGTGCCGCGACTCCCTGCAAGGTAAGAGAAGAAAAAGTTTGGGAACCACTGATCAAGTGTATTGTGTAGAATTTGGTACCTGCAGACACAAGATTATAACAATGGAAGCATTATGATAAAATGCAGGGCTAATGGCCAAAGAACTTACAATTGACATGTGTCATATATTTCAGATATAGGCATAAATAGTACTTAACAAGAAAAGGACGGGTTCTTTGACTACAGCATAGCCTAGTTTTGATTTGTTTTTTAAAATAAGTAATGATTTTCTTTTGTTTTTATCATCATCAGCAGCAACAGCCATTATAGGTCCACTGCTGGATAAAGGCCTTTCCCATCTCCTTCCATGACGACCATGATTGTGCTAACCTCTGCCATGTCCAAACCTTTCTATCTCATCCCTCCATCTTGTGTCTGGTCTTTTCCTATTGCGTTTACTGTCCCATGGGCACCAATCGGTTAGTCTTTTGCTCCAACTGTTGTCATCTCTTGTTGCTAAGTGTCTAGCCCATGTCCATTTGTGTTGCTTAATTATTTGTATAATAAACATCAAATATACAAATGAATGGAACAAAAATAAATGACTATTTGTATAATACCCACTACTAAAAGATGACCTGCCTTTGTCAAATATGCATAATGACTTTGTGTTTTGTTCAGACTAATTTCATCATCTTTGTTGTTTTGTTCTTTTTTCATGTTGTGACCGTGTACCCTCCGCCCTTCCTCGGGTGTCTGTTGTGTTCTGGAATGTTGTTGAATCTTTAAGAAATGAAGTCAAAATAATAGACCGGAAGAAGCATTGATGAATAAGAAAGTTGAAAGAATCTGCCCACACACTATGCTCAGATAACTCAATCAGCACACTGGGTATTGACATTAATAGCTTGTGGGAACCATTAATCAGGAAGGAACAAGCAATGAACTTGGAATTCTGTAAACATGGCCCAAGAGATGAAAGCGCATTGCAAAGCTCAATGGTAGGTCAGAAGATCAGCGTAGAGGCCAGGGGTAGACAATCCCAAGAACACAACATTCCAGAAAACAACCAACACTCAAGGAAGGCCAGAGGATACACGGCCGAAACATTGTGGAAAACAAACAAACAAAGACAAGGAAATTAATCTGAACAAACCACATACAACTGTCTAACAAAAGGCAGACAACAAGGTTCATATGCCTACTGATTTTAACTGAGAAACCACATCTACTTCCCTGATAGTTTGTTTTAAGAATACTTGTTAATATATTCAAAAATGGTGAATGTAGATGCATTGAGAAATTACAATTGATAATTGAAAAAACTATTTCGCAAATCAGATGAATAAGCTGTGCTTTAAGAAACATTATTTTGGGGATTTGCCCATTTTTTACATTTTTGTTTTAGATTTTCAATCTTCAGTGTGTCTTGGGGTAAAATATTCAAGCAAAGGTTTTCAAAATTTGAGTGATGTGCCATTTTAATCTCTATTCCCAAATGAGACTTATTTTTTCAAATCCACTGTCTTAGCTTGGAACTCACCTTATCTTTTATCAGCTAGTTGTGGGCTTGCTGTGCACTCCTGGTGACAAAAACCCAACACTATCTTTATTTCTTTATAAGATATTACATAATTTTAATGCCCTTGGGAAAGGTATGAATTCATTCGCCTCCCCCTGCTATGGGTAAATAGCAGGGCTGAGTAGCTTTTCTAGCTTTGCCCCCCCCCCCAACTATGGGTAAATAGTAGGGTAGACTGGGCTCTCTAGCCTTAATTGGCAACCAGTCTAGGAGATAGACAACGCTGATTCTAAACCAGGAGTGGAGACCTCAAGGATGACTGGTTTCACCTCTTCAAATAGATCAGGTCAAGGATTACTCCTTGCTGTTGGTACCATGTAACCCAGTACAACCTGTCACATGTTACTTGGAGAATGGGCACCACCAAGTAACTTCTATTGCCATGTGAAATATTCAGCATGGCACCTCAACGATCTACTAGGTCATGGGTTGAACTGGAACATAATTTTTAATACTTTAGACTTCTGTGTTTCACAAGGTAAAATATTTTTCTTCTCTCTCCATTTTATAGCTGCAAAAAGTATAAATTGATTTTTTCATATATTAACTAATTTTTTTCTCATCTGTGCCTAAGATTGGATAATGCAAATCAAACTTGGTACTAATAAAAAGAATTAAATTGATACTTCTTTGTTATATTTTATCAAATTTCTCTATAAGTGTACGTATTAAAAAAAAAAGGTAAGCCTACCAAAATTGGTCTCAACCTTTGTAAAATAAAAGATGCTAATTATTTCCTCTCTAAAAAATTTACCTTGTGTCCTACGGGCTGATTGTTACTTTTGTCATTGGCCCGTCTAAACCCCAGAGGAAGGTAATCTATGCAAGACTGTAATCTGAGCTCCTGTATATGACCTCTGAATGAAGTGT
>VCCN01003262.1:3234743-3246685 GCA_006491835.1 Architeuthis dux
GTTCACCTTTGAGTAGTGGTTAGCAGTAGGGCAAGTATATATATATATATATATATTCCTTATTCTGTGAGTTTTACCCTTTCCTTTTCTCCTTTGCTGCTCCATCCTCTCTCTTTATTATCTTCACCTTTTCTTACTCCTCTTGAATTCCTATATAATCTCTCTTTTGCTTTAGCTGCAGTTTTCCAGAGAGGCCACAAGAGAATTAAGTATATGTTGATGTGAAATACTTCAACAAACAAAAAACAAGTTTGCCTCGCTCTGTTCTTAGTCACTCTTGGGTAATCTGTAGTACTTGTCAACTTCACAATTTTAAAACCTTTAATATTAAAAAAATACTTAAATCTATCTAATCTAATCTAATAATATAATAAGAAACTAGTCTGTCTGTCACAACTCTAGCAAAGGTGAAACAACTCAACAATTTTTGTTCCGTTCAAATCCTGAATCAATTTAATGACACTTTCAGTATTTACGCCTTGATTACTGAATTTACTTATGAAAAGGTTACTTTAGGGAAAAAAATTAGTGGAAATTTAAAAAAAAAGTTTTTTTACTCTTTCATTCTCTGTGATATCTCTCTACTTATCAGTATGTTTCTTTGTAACAGTTATTACTTATTTTTTCCACCTTTTCTGCCTTTTTGTCCCCAGCCGAAATAAAAGCCACGGACTATCATTGATGCCTGTCATTGTTGTCATCATTGTGTCCTTTTTATGGCCGATCTGTATTTAATTTTATGACATCTCAGAAAATATCAAACTGAACAATTAACTGTGTATCTATATAATGGAAGAAAATAACTTTATATCAGATTTTTCTACATTTGGGATTATGCAATCTAATGACAATAAAGCCCAAAGCCAACCAGTGTACAACTAAAAAGCTTAGAAGAGATTTTTAGTTGTTTCAAGTGTAATACAAAATAAATACAAGAATTTTAGTTTACAATATCTTGTGTTAGCCTTTCAAATTACTGCACAAACATAGCGACATAGAACACAGCTTTAGGTATAACGTTAGCAAAGCAATCGGAATTGAGAATTTATGCGGAAGATTTTGTTCAGATTCCTGTGAGAATTACATAGAAGTTCTAATACTGCACTGAGTTTTCTCTATCCCTCGTTTTTCCACTTTTTATGACTTTTTGTCCCCAGCGGAAAAAAAGCCAGAGACTCTCATTGGTGCCTGTCATTGTTGTTGTGTCCTTTTTTTCTCAATTGGATAACTTTGTTATTCCTTAATATATTTCTATGAAATTTTGTATATAGGCTTGTGGAGAGATTCTACCTAGGGGATGGTGAGTTATAGCCAATCTGATAGTTTGTTTATAATTGGGAAAAATTCTGAAATCTTGATGTATTTTGCTTAAATTTGCCTATAATGTTGACAAAATGAATTGAAAAATGGTGAGTTATGGTCGATCTGTCTGTTCTCTTTCTTGCTTATCATAGATATTTCATTAGTGAATATTTCCTCTTCTCTTTCTCTTATAATGGATTTTTGCATTCTGTTTTTTTATTTATTTCTTCAATTTTCCCCCATTAATTAGAATTATTGTAAACACTGAATCCGTATTTTAGTCTCAATTTAAAAAAAAAAACAATTTTATTTAAAAACTTATTAATAGTACTAGTCAATGACTTTTGCAACAGGCTTGCCAAATGGCTGCTACTGATACTATAAGTGTATAATAAGAGGGTATAAAGGGAGAGGGGAGAATGGCAAGTTAGGTAGTTTAATAAGAGGGTATGATGGGAGAGGGGAGAAATGAAAGTTAGGTAGTTTAATAAGAGGGTACGAAGGGAGAGGGGCTGATACCGATACTATAAGTGTGGAAAACATGGCTCTTATTATATATGATGATTAACTGATATAGTTTTTGTAGTTTTAATTATTTTCTTTTACATTTGAATCCTATAACACATCTTAATCCACCCATTACCAACTTTTTTAAGAAGAGCAAGAGAAAATTTAAGTTCTAACCATGTTATTTTCACTGTTCATTTCTTGATATTAATTGATTTTATCGAGCAATTGCTGTAAATTTGAACTAATCTCCTGCCACTTATTCCACCAACGTAAATCATAAATAAATGGGGTGTTGAATCTAGCCTGCATCAAGAGTGTGTTGTATAGCCACGGGTCTGCAGGAGGAAAATCCTGAACTTGGAGAACAAGGAATGTTAAGTAAGTATCATGAGTTATTCCCCTTAGGCAGAAGAGTTCTTATCCACTTCCGGTAAGGAGCGCTTTTTTACGTTCTGAATAAAGGACCTGTAATTACTTCTTCTGTTTGCATTTTTAATCTGTTAATATCTGGCATTAAACCAACCTTGCAACTTGGTTTATAAAAATATGAGGATATATTTTTATTGAAGAAGATACATTGTGTCGTGGCGGAGAATGAAGAGGGGGAGGGAGATACTGAGAGCTGACAGACTGTTCCCAACAGGGAAACTGGCCCCATGCTCTCTGCCACTCCCTGGCTTCCGAGGGTGCTCTGTGTCTCTCTGCCTTTCCGAGGGCCTCTGTGTTGCTTTTATCGGGTTCGAACGCCAGCCCACCCACTGCAGTCAAGGTTAAGTCAATATCCTGTCTATGACTTTTGAACACCTGGTGTGTCTGTTTCCGGTTCTGGACACCTTGCAGTTTGGGGTTTACTGTTTATAACTTTCAACACCTGTGGGGGTCAAATCTGTGACCTCCGCCCACGGCTGCCTAAATATCCAACAAATGCATAGAGATAAGCTGCATGTCTTTCCCTTGTTTTATGTCTGTTACTTTCTTGTCATGCCTACCAATCTGAACTTGGAATGTCACTCGTAAAAGCCCTCGGCTAAATGCCCACACGGCAGAATGGGATCTAGAAACTAAAATAAATCATGTAATAATCTCATAGATAAAGAAAAACACTGATTTGGGAAAACTTGCATATTTATAAAGGAAAAAATTAACATTATCATTGATATTAATAAAAAGTATTTCTTTAAAACTGATGCTTGTCAAAACAAAATGGAAAAAAAGAAAGAACTTATAATGTATAAAATGTTTTTGAGACTTTTGTTACAGTTTACTTAGAGATCTTTTTCTTGTTTGTGCATTTGGCAAAATCTTCACTTAGCAACACTTAATGAAATCTCTCTTTAGATTACAGGTATACATACATCAAAAGATACGCAAAATTTACTTTTAGTATAAAATCTGAAGGGGAAAATCTTTTTGGCTTTATTGTCTGCTCCTACCTAGTAACATTTCTTATAAGACAAGAAATCATACTTTTAGTAATAGTTGAAGTTTTTCTTCTTTTTTTTTTCAATATGTACCTCAAAAGATACATATTCACCCATAATTTCAAGACTATCACTCCTAGAGCCCTAATTTCTTTTTGCTTTTCATTGCACCAAATTGTCTCACTAAAACTAAATAAAACGCAAACTTATATTGAAGCTTTATATCCACTGCAGTACAAAACAAGCACTACATGTACCTCAAGACAGGCAGAGAATCTGAAAGTGAATATCACAAGTGTATTTTGAAAGTACAATATCACAGCTCACGAAAGTATGGAAGAGCCTCGAGTCCTTGACCCCCAGAAGAACAGATAGTGGGTAAATGGTATAGAGTAGTGTATGTAGGGAAGAAGTCAACACTTCTGTATGTTGCCAAGGTCCTCAGAAGATTCCTGGTTGATGTAAATGGCCCTGTGGACAGCATCTTAATGAGGTGCTTAAAGGCAAAGGCTAGCACTGGGACCCGACTACAAGCTACATTTCAAATTGGAAGATATCATAGCAGGCCACCTTGGGGTGATTCCAGTAGGCAGAACTCGGCGGACTATGAAGTTCCCAAGTACAATGAGTTGAGGGATCACTTTGAGGTTGTAAAAAAGATCGACCGAAAGCAGCTTCTTAAGGAAACCATATTTTAGAATAACTGCTGGTGTAGCACTGTGCTGTTGGTTATTTCTTGTATGATATATCTGGTGTGAGTATATTTCATGTTCATGTTAAAAATAAAAAAAGGTTTTTAGTTAGTACAGGATATTGAAAGGTATAATCTTATATAGACAAGTTTTCTGCAAACCTCAAAAGATACAAAGACAGCCCTTTTTTTGGTACCTGTTTACCACTGAATTACTATGAATTATGGGTTCTGTGCTGATTTTCTGTTTAAAGTAGCAATGGTGATATAGTTTCCTCTTGTAAAATACTAAACTTGCAAATTTAAACCCATGTTCACAAATTTTAGGAGCTGTTATATGAAAAATAGTGTTATCGCCCACCAAAAATCCTCCCCTTTGCAACAGAATATAAAGAAATGCAATTGTTAGCAGTTTTCCAGAAAGAGATAAACCTTGTGAATAAGAAATAACTATCAGTTTTGGATTTAATATTATTTTCAAAAAATGATAGAGCAATAAGTATCTTTGTATCTTTTGAAGTACTGTGTTGTTTTTAGATGCATATAAAATAAAAGATGTTTTCCTAAATTCTTGCTATTTCCTCTGAGAGTTTGCAAAATGTTTTATTCCAAAAATGTTCATAAGTTAGTCTTAGAGTCTTATATTGATGAAAGTACAAATGCCTAATGGGTCCACGAGTAGGAAAGTGTAACAGTAGTGTCTGTGTTTAGGGAATATAGGAAAGACTGTGCATACTGTAGATATGTAGGTAGATACAAGTATATCCATGTATACTGTGCTGCCCATAAATGAGTACACCCCTACCAGTTTTTTTAAAGAAAGTTAATTTTCTTCTAAACCAAACATAGCAGGATTTTATTATTTCTAATGGAACATTACACAATCAAAAGGGATATTATCAGGTATTATTTATGACTAAACTCTACAGCAGTGAAAGTCTGTTGCCAAGGATATGAATATGTTGCCATCCAAAAATGAGTATACTCCCACGAAAAAAGTTGATTTAAAATCAATAATCTGATCATAAATAATACATGATGATATCCGTTTTGATTGAGATGTTCCAATAGAAATTTAAAAAATCCTTCTATGTTTGGTTTAAATGAAAATTAACTTTCTATAAAACAACTGGTAGGGGTGTACTCGTTTATGGGTGATACTGTAGCTTTCCTAAAATGCTTTTCTCATGATACCACATGCTACCAATTGCTCAACTATTCAGATATTCACCTACTCAATATTACTTGATTTTGATCAATACAAGAACTTGTTTCTAATCTACTAAAGCTGTGAATGTAAGTACGGCTATGTTCTAACATCGATCCAATCATTCAAACACCTAAATAAGTTTATTGCAAATCTTCAATTTGGCTATAGACTCTTTCAGCGTTATTTTCTATTAGGAAAAATCTACCGAACGGAATTCACAAAACATCATTTCTACCAATACAAAATTTGTTATTGTTTTCTGAAAAGATTTTGCAGTAGCTGGTGAATATGTTTTTTTTATATTATTCAACGATAAAATGTTTATGCCTAAACTTGGGAAAATGGCAGCCAATAGAGGGTGAAAGTAAAAAGAATAGGTGCTTAAATAATGCACTTATCATGTGAATAAAAATGAAGACAGGTCTTTATTGATTGTGCATATATATATATATATATAATATCTTTGCATGTTCACAGATTCATGAGAATAGACAAGAGAAGCTGAAGAAGCCATAACAATCAGAATATTCAAAATTGGACTGGAAGCTGGAGGTGTAGAGTGACGTAACAATTACTGACTTGGAAAACAGAATCGGCAAAACCAAGTTCTAATTTTGTCTGGGGCTGTTTACATTCACTTTGCACTGATATCCTTGGGGAAAGGCATGAATCCACTTCTCCCCCAGCTATGGCTAAATAGCAGTGCAGTTGGAGTCTTTTGGCCCTGTAAGGCAGTCCATCAAAGGGAAGTTTACTCTGACAAAAAAAGCCTATGGGCGTTGGGCTAGCAACTCCACTCTGTAAAATCTACTTGCTACTGAAACCAGAGCAACATCATGCATGGTATGGTTGTGGCCCCATACTCCACAAAGGGTGGACAAGAATAAACAACACGTGCATAATGCATGCACACAGATTCATGCTGAGATGCTGAAGAAGAATATATAACAATCAGAATATTCAAAATTGGAGAAGGGTTACCAGCCTTTTGATCAAAGTGTAGTATCAGTTCTTCGAAACCGCCATGGCCATCGAAGCCTGGAGAAACATGGCCCTTTGGGGGTCCTATGGCATGCTCGGGTATCTTCGGATACCTGGGAGAAGTTGCACAGGATATCTTGGTCAGCTGGTCGCGATCCCCATTAGCACACTCGGGACTCATCCCGGTCCTTATGGCATTTGTCCCAGCAACAGGGATTTTGGATTCTCCCCCCTCAGGACTCTAGTCATGGGACAATTGGATCTCCACCCTCTGCACGTTCGCGTGCAGGCCGACCCCACTTATTAAAAAGACTTCATGTCAAATTTGCCGCCGTGGGGAGGCAAATAAAGAAAAAGGTCAAAATGTAGTATCTGTTCTTCGAAGCCACCATGGCCTTGAAGTTCAGAGAACCCTGGCCCTTCAGGGATCCTTGTGGCATGCTCGGGTATCGTTCTGGAAGAAGTTGCACAGGATATCTTGGCCAGCTGGTCGGGAGGCAATCACCATTAGCATGCTCAGGATTCATCCTGAGAAGCTTTTGGGATCCCCCCCTTTATCCCAGTCCTCGTGGCATTTGTCTCCGTGACAGGGATTTTGGATTCTCCCCTCTCAAGTCTCTAGTCACTGGGACATGGGATCCCCCCCCCTACTTAATTCGCACTAAATGACCCACCAAGGGTCGATGTGCCGTTAAACAATCAATCAATCAAATCAAAATTGGACTGAAAGCTGGAAGCAGCTTCTACAAACTAATGAATTTAAGTTGAAAAGCTAAAATGAAGCAAGCTAAAATAGCTTGAAAGAAAATACAATGCCTCGTAAAGTAAAGAAAATTGTTTTCCAAATTAGACTTCTTTCAATCATATAAGTTCTTCATTACGCCAGGCTTCATATGTCTATATTACCTAGCAATGTTTGCTTGTAGTAGTTGTTTATAGAAATCACTGTAATTGTTTTCACACCAGGGTTTTCTCACAAGATTTTCATTCTGGGTTTTAAAAAAGCCTTTGATAAGTCTCTGTCTAAATCCCACATTTGACAATAAGGATGAGGTCTCTGCTCTTCAGGGTTTTGTTTTTCTCTCACTTTATTAAATTCTCTATTTTAAGTGCAACATTTCCTTTTCTAACACGGGTATCTTCTGTTTTTCGAAAACTTGCTTTATGCCTCTTTTTACTTTAACGAAACAAAGGTGAAAATTGAAAATAGCGTTCAGGATTTGTTTTGCAGCAAGCCATCATAGAGGCACTGTGCACCCTTTTCCTCTCTCTCTCTCCTACACCCCAGTCTCATGTACCTCCTACCACCCCAACCTCTGACAACTCGGCCTATAATACCATTGTCACCATTTTGGGGTCTGGTAATGCTCAAAAGATTTTCCCATATAAATTAATGGTAATTGCTTCTTTGCTTTACTGATGGCTTTGAAAAAGACCTGAAACCAGCTTTCCCTGCACTTTGCTTTACTGCATCATCTTGACACTAGCACACCATACTGATCAATTGGAAAGACTAGGAAGATGTGAAAGTCTCTCACAAGTTTAAATTCTTTAAAAAAAAGGTGTCTATGAAACACTCAGGAGGAAGTGACTACTTATGATGAAAACTCACATGATACAACTTTCAGCCCACTGCTCTACCACTGAGCTCCCTGAATTACTCTTTTTTAGGAAGGTGAGAATTGAAACTAAATGCAATAATAAGCTGCTTCGTACACTAATTTTCGGCCAAAAATATTGTCATATTGCCAAAACTTGAAGCACAAAAACTTTTAGTGATATACAGGTCTCTCCCGCTTTTTGAAAGTTTGCTTTTACGAAAAAAGGCAAAAAGTGGAAATAGCGTTTAGTGTTTGTTTTGCGGCGAGCCGTTATAGAGGCTGCATGCACCCTCTTCCTCTCTCTCATACACCCCAGTCTTCTGTACCAACCACCAACACAACATCTGACAACTCAGACTAATATACCATCATTACCATTTTTTGAGGGCTGGGAATGCTCAAAAAAATTTTCAAATAGAAATTAATGGTAATAACTTCTCCGCTTTATGCCATTTCGGCTTACAAAAGGTATTTTATAAGAACTCTCTACTTTCGGATCCGAACCTGTATTTCAAAATCAGCTCAGTTTTTCAAAAGAGCAGGGCAATTTCAGTTGGGATTGAAGCTCTTTTCGGCTATAATGTATAACCCAACATTATGAGAGGTTAATCCTTTCAAGACTCTTGGAGCATATATATCTTGAGGTTTCTATAAGTGCTGGGATATATATATATATGTCCTTTGGATTTCTTTTAGAAGTCTACTAGGACATATGTATTCATGCGTTAAGCACCTTAATAGGTTAATATTGAAAGAGTTAATGCTGGATGCACAAGCATCGGACCTGAGAATATCCATTTGCAATTGAAAGCAGATGTTACTTGTACAGTCGATTGCCCATTTTAGATTAACCAAAGAGGAGCATATATTTTACATGTGCACAAAGTGAACTGGCTAGAGTATTACAGGGTATGAAATATAGACTAAATGCTCACACTGTCTCAAACTTTTTATGATTAGACTAAGATCTTAACCATTAGCACTCTGCATTCTTTTTCATGGGCGCTAAGATTTTGTGCACTTGCTAACTTTGAAAGCCTATAACTTTTGTGTGTGTATTCATGTAGGACCGAAATTGGCATGACAACACAACCTCGAAATTCAAACACACTATTGTTCAATTGGAGTCATCCGTAGTGGCACAAGAAACTATTTGCTAGGTGCATGAAGTTGCCTACAAAGTGCTGAAGGTTAAAGAACTGTTAATTTTTAATAAATGACCAGGATACTAATTTTTCTGATTTAAGGATTTTTACTTCTTCAGAACTTATGAGTCTGGGGTAATTTTTGGCCTTTGTATTCAAACAGTAGTTCTTGCTGTGACCAGTCTGATGTTGTGACCATTAAGCCATCACCCTATAACAATAAAGGGTACACTTGAGTTGAGGGAATTTTCTAAGTACTGCACAGACATTACAGGAAGTTTTCTTCTTTTGTTTTTCTAGATGAATTAGTGCAGCTTGAAGCCATTTAAAGTTTGCTTAAAGGCATCATCTTTATTGTTCTAACCATTGAAATACTCTCCTGGACGTTGGCTATAAAACATAACTAGAAATACTTCTCATAAGAAATGATCAGAAACTTGAATATCTGCCTTTGTTTGTCCTTGTTATTGTATTCAAAAATGATTTACTTTCCTTGCAATTCTGTTTCCTTCATTGTTGCTTATTTTATTGAATTATTAAAATTATTAACAATCCCATATGAAACTGTTTTAGGTGTTTGAGTGGCCTTTTTTCACATTCTGCCTTTTTTTTTAATCATTGCACACCATTTTCTTTTTCTTTCCATCCTCTTCTGCATTTATCTATTTCCTCTTCCCCTTTTTTCTTCTCTTCCTTTCTTCTAATTGAACAATCTCCAATATATGATAATCCCACACAAAATATATTTTCTTCCCTATGGCAATAACTCTTTGAAAAATGGATTTATTTTCCCAAACTCTTAGAATTGTATTCAACATTAACCCCCCTCCCTACACACACACACACACACTCTCTGCATATCTCCGAAGCTATTAGCACAACAGGCTTAGATAAGCCTCATTGTTTCAATAAAATGGCTGAAACTCTTTGTGTTTGGCAAAATTCAGTTGGTATTGAGGTAAACAGAGGAACAAAACTGCCCATAAAAGACACGTTGCTTTGTTGTCAAATGCTATAAAGGACACTTTCGCAAAGACTGAAAGTAGTGGAAGATCGAAATTTGAAATTCCCTTATTAATTCAAACTAAATATTACAGGAGTTTTTTAATATTAAATTCTATGACTTATTTTGAACACGGCCTAATGGTTTGAGTTTCAGTCGAGGCTGATTACGTTCACTTTGCACTAATGCCCTTGGGTAAGGCATGAATCCACACCCCCACCCCACCCGCCAGCTATGGGTAAATAGGACAGTTGGAGCCCTTTAGCCCTGTAAGGCAGTCCATCTTGCGCTTTGGGATAGCATCCCGGCCCCATTAAAAACTCCCAATTGCTAATAAAACAATGATTAGGCCACCATGGATCATTTCAGAATTGGAGACAAAATCATTGCCTCATGTGCCATGTGATAAGGGAACAACTGAGCAGAGCTTGTAATTGGCTGGAATGTTTGGCTGTGTATATAAATAAGGAGGATTGATTGCCCTCAGTACAAAGAAAATAAGTGTATTATGTAATTTTAACAGTAATATGTTATAGTTTTGTAGTCTGTGCTTGGCTAAAATTCTGAGATGATGTGGTGTTATGATTTAATGACTTTTCTTTGAACCAGTGAATTCCTTTGTCTTCATCAGGTGTTGAAACTCTCCTCCCAGAAGTCCTCTATTAGATGATATCATTCATGTTATTTGATGAGATTCATAGAAAATCTTTAGGTCTGGTAGGATAATGAAATACTGTATTTCTCAATTTCCAAGGCTCTTTTTTTCCCCAAATAAGTCTTGAAAATTAACCCTGCATCCAAAGGTTACTTTTTTTTATAGGTTTAGAGGAACGTAATCTGAACTCCTGTAAATGACCTCTGAATGAAGTTTATAAATTATACTTAGTATAAAATAGTAAATAAACAAAAGTATCATAAATAATTCTTTTTTAAATATAATCACAAAAATTCATTCTTCCAATCTAGGCTAGGTGTAAACTTACTGTGTCTCACAAAAAAGAAAGAAATGCAGATCAAGTGAATCTATATGGCACTAAGCCATCCACAAAACATCTTGGTAAGGTAGATGAAAGTGCTGTGTCCTTAACCCATACGAACCCACTGTGTCTGTCACATACAGTTTAATTGATCTGCACAGTCTCTTATATAATATTATATTTGATCCTTGATTTTAACTCATAATGTGTACTAAGTGACATCTAATGAACATCCCGGTGCAGTCACGTTACTGTGTGTCAATTTGCCTACCCAGAATTCCACATGATTTTCCTTCAAATAGAAATGGGTTTGGGTTCTTATGGGTTAATGTTATGTTTTTTTGTTTTTAATTTTGCAAATCAAAATTTGGATGTGTCCTTGAGGCCAGAGCATCTTTGATGCTGGGAAATACTATAAGGTTATTACTTGACTTCAGGCAAAAATGAACTCTGCAAAACATGAAAAATATTGGGTTGAATGAATGAGGTTAATTACATGCTTCATTTCTAGGCATACATCTTGTGTTTTTTTTTTTTAAATCACAAACGATATTTTATGCTAATATATCAGCTATAGTAGGGGTGTAGTGCCCAACAATGGAGGGAAAGAATTAAGAGTGTTTGGATAGATTTTTTTTTTTCTGGCTTCAGAAAATTTTAATCTGATTTTCTTTATAAACTTGTGACATGAGGACATGTTTTGTTTTTCTCGTGTATCTGCTTTCTCAAAATACCTTCCACCTGAATATTTCACACCTGATTTGCCTAGCGACTTAATTAAATAATCTCAAAATTCCTCAAAAACTGGGTTTTACTATGGTGTCCCTTAATTGCGGGTTTTCTTATGGTATCTGAAACTCTTAACATCCACAATGCAGATCAGTGTTGATAAATTGAACGTTTCGTTTTCTTCTTTCTTTTTCCTCCTATCTTATCCTGTTTCTATTCTTTATGTGACAATATAATTACTATCTCTGCCTAGCAAACATAAGGAAAGATATCTTTTTTCCTATGCTCGCATGACACTGCAGGACTGCACAGGAAAAGAGATATGTTGTTAATGTGAAAACTTAACCCACGTGAGAAAATTAATTAATTATA
>VCCN01003262.1:3260905-3275350 GCA_006491835.1 Architeuthis dux
CAAAACTGTCAACATAGATTTCTTCAGCTTTTAAGTTGGTCTTTCTAGCTGGCAGGGTGGCTATGCATGTATATACAGGCCACTCCGGTGGAGCTAGAGGGCTGAAAATTTAAATATTTTTAGAAAAAGCAACTTTTGTTTTTCTTTTATCATACCACTTCCAGCAAATCAACTGCTTATCGTTTTCTCTGTCTGCAGCTATGAAAAACAACAAAAAGACAAGGGTGTACATTGCTATTCGGGACATTATTCTAGTCACTTATGTTTTTTAACAGTTCAGTCACAGTCTCTTCTGCTGCTTTTAAAAAATCATTCTACGACTTAATTAAGGTTATTGATTATTCTGGAAGGACTTGCGTGATTCTTTTAATAACGAATTAACTCCCAACGGCTTTTCAGGCAGATATATTTTGGAAAAAATTGCTCCGCTATTCATGAGGTTAAGTGGATCTGGTGAACTTTTTCCTCAAACTTTATTCAATGCAATATTTATACTTTGATTCCATTGGCGGACAGAGTTGTATTCTCATTATAATTGTTTTACTTCTTTGGAGGAGAAGATTTTTATTTTCAAATTTTTACCTGCAATTTTTTATTTTATTTCACTTTTGCTGTCCTTTTGAATAGACCAAATTATTCCCTTCAGATGAAACACGAAGGTCTAGGAAAGGAAAAAGAAAGTGAAGTTTTTATTTTGAGGCTTTCACTAATTACCAGAATTAAGCTAGAAAAGCTCTTGTGTCACTTCTGAGAATTTATTTTTCATTTTTTATTTAAATTAAAGGAAACATAGACTTATTGATTGCAATATTCTGTATTATTCTGGTCTTTGATTGTGTTACTGTAGTATAATCGTCTTGTACATGTTCTGCCGACATGAAACGTCTCGTTCCAGGGCTGCACATTTACGGGAGCGAAAAGACTGTGGAGGGAAATAAAACAGTTTCTTCATACAGGAGAAAGGCTCTCCCACGTGGCCGGTGAGAAAGATGACAAAATTCACTAATTTCAAGGAAAATGTGGGTTCCGTTCATTTCCGTTGATAGCTTTGATGTAGGGCCAGTTTGCAGATCAAACAGGGTATTGAATTCTGTTTCGTCAAAATTTTCCTAGTTACATTACTGAAGGACTGACGGTGTGTGGTAGCACTAAATATATAATCAAGAATAGGATTCAAAATGAGGCCCATTAGTATCCATGCTGAGCTCAAACTGTTCAGCAGCATTTCAAAATACATTGTGGAACAGATGGACGTGCATGGATCGTTAGTGACAATTTGACGGACTGAATTCTTCATTATCCTCTTATATATACAGTTGTCCCTTTCCAGTCTCGTCATGTACAGAACCTTAGTTCATGTATCGTCTTGTTTGTTGGTCCTGCTTTATGGAATCTCTTTGTAAACCTATATCTGATTTTATTGCATTCCTTCCAATGGTGGAATGGTAGGAGTACAGCATATACCTACTTCTCCATTTCCAGGTTGTTTTTGTATGATCAATATCTACTAATGGAGACCTTACCATAGTTCCCAAAACCCAGCCATATCATGTACCTAATTCCCCAAACCCATTTCCATCACTAATTCATTGCTTCAATTCACCAAATTACTACTGCCTCTGTACTCATTCTGGTAATGGACAAGGAAATAAAATATAAATTACAGGTCTGGTTGGTCACTCAATAGAAACCGTCACGTTTTTGGCAGCATGCACCGTTGGGAGTGATCAATTAAAATATTGGGAAAAGGGGTGATCAATGAATAAATTACTACTCTCGCCTTTTGTTGGCCAGTGATCACTAAAAATTCTGCATTTTCAAGAAAGAAGCATAAATGCTGCCGGACACAAACTAAGGGACCGATTTAGCATAAATTTACATTGCAAATTGAACCCCCACTAAAAACCTATTTAGAGGAGTGGGGAATTTTTAAAAAAAGTTTTTTTCTAGACATTATAAGGAGTAAACTTTTTAATTTTTAGCCCTCTAGCTCTATCTGTCGACAGCATCTTTAAAGATGACATTCAAGTTCATCTATTTTTGTAGAAGTCAAACTTACATTTTATACTATCGAGAATTACTACCGTGTGATAGGTAACTTTGGTTACCTCGAGCACGTAGTTAAAGAGCGATACTTGTTAGCTCTGTTTTATTAGTTCAGTGTCAGTCATGGTATGGTATTTAGTAACTGTTACTAAAAGTAATGATGTTTGTATAGTGGACATAATTAAAATGATTATAAAGTGATAACACTACACATTGAGCACATTGACCCTTATTCCTCTCATATTCTTTTTTCTGTATTCTTTTTTGTAATGTGTGTTACTTTTAATCATACTTTTTTTATATTACATAATAGGATAGGAGTTCTCATTAGAATTTAATGTAGGTTCTGGATCTTTTGATGCACTGTTGGGACCCTTGACAATGGGGTATCTCCCAGTGTATCTTTGAACTTTCGTGGTGCAGGACAGCCTTTTGCAATCTGGCCAGATTTCCAATATCGGTAGCTAGTCCTGGTGTCCGTGGAAGGGCAATTGCCAAATATGCCCCAAACTTCCGCAGCTAATATAAGCTTTCCTGATTTCCTTATCATAGTGATGAGCAATATGACCAAGCCGGTTGCATAGGTAGCAGTGTTTCACAGCATAACAGTAACGTGCTGTATGGCCAATTTCTTTGCAGTTGAAGCAGCAGACTTTTCTAGAGTAGCAATTACTAGCCAAATGATCTACATGGTGACATATCAACAGCAATGACATTTAGAGTCATCAGGTCTTGTGGGTTTTGAAGAGTTCATATTTTTGTATCTCTGCACATTCTCCGGTGGACGTATTTTAACTCCTTGTTTAGGAAATTCTGACACTTTGTCAGAGAAAATTATCTTTTCTCCATTTTTGGAGATTTGTGTTAAACCAGATCTCACCTGGTGTTTTAAATTTTTCCATTTTCTGACAAGTTTTGTGTTTTTGCTGTCAGCTCTGTGTTCCTTGTTGTTTTTGTCTCCTGGTTTCAGTACTAGTTCTTTAGAAGCATCCAATTTTGTAATAACATCACTGGGGGGTGGCTTTTTCGTTTTTGAAGAATCTTCTTGCTTATTTTCTGTTTTGTTATCTTCAATAATAACAAGCCTTTCACCAGTATTTACAGAAAAAATGTTATTACATTCCACTGCACAAGGAGATTTGTTATGGTTAACGACCAATTCAAGGATTTTTTCTTCCGTTGCAAATTCGTCAATTGTGGACTTTGTTCAGTTATTAATTTAAAAATCTGAGTTTCTTTTTCTAGAGTTTGATGGTCAACTTTTAAGCATTTTAAAAAAAACTTCGGAATATCTGCTCTTCCACTGTTGTACATCGTGCTGATACATCTGTTTGCGTGTATCCTGCTCAGATTTTAATATGGTGATCAATTCTTCATATTCGGAATCTGTTCAGTTAGTTCTAAGAAAGAACTTTCCTCAGATTTATTTTCCAAGTCGTTGTTTACATCAATTGTAGATATGGATTTATTTTTCTTCCATTTTCTGCCCCGTGTTTGCATCGATGTATTTTTTTGTTCGGAAGTCATTTCTTCGTTATTTTTTTTATTTTGCTCGTTAGTCATAGCATCACTGCTCACTTCAAAAAGTTTGTCTAACGTTTGATATAAAAGAAATAACCCATGTTCTCATCAATTGCAATAATTCTCTGGGGAAAAGGTTGGTAAATCCAATTCAACATGGCCAACTTCGGCCATATTGTTTCTTTTTGTTTCATCTTCGGAAATATCACTGTTCATCTTTCCTGTATTTTCTGCTTTAAAATTGTCTGTCATTTTTTTTTAACTACGCTCTGCTATCAATGTATCAATGTTGGTTTAATGACAGATATTAACAGGCTCCTAATCACAATAACAAAATGGCTGCTCATTCACCAAAACGTAAAGCAGCGCCCCTTACCGGAAGTGGATAAGTGCTCTCATACCTAAAGGGAATAACTCAAGATACTTACTTAACAAAATAGTTCCATGAATCCTTTCAGGCAGCTACCCTTACCATCTTACATCAGTGTGAAGCAATAATCTTACGTGGTCTGCATTTTTATCCTCATAAATTTGTTTAAAAGTATTTAGCATTAGCTTTGATAGTGTTAATACATTTTATTACAGACTTCAATATCATATTTAAAGAAGGTGAAATATTTTGGCAACTAAGAATCTGGATTGTCATTCTTAATTAATTTTAAACAGCCATTTGCTTGCCCATCATTGCAGGAGCACCATCTGCAGCACAGATACAATGTTTTCCATTGGTATTTTATGTTCATCCAAATAGATTTTAAGCTTCTTATATATATCATCACAGGCAGTAGTGGTGCTTTCTGATGATTGGCAGAACATTTCCAGAAAAATCTTCATGATCAATATATCTTGTATATACCAACAAAAGGGCCTCATTGTCTCTTACAGTAGATTTGTCCATCTGTGTTGTGAATTTCCTTGATTCCTTTACAATAAGCTGTTCTTCGACATTTCTACTTCTCTCATCTATTCTGTTGCAAACTGTATTGCTACGCAGTGGCATGCCATTGACATCAGAACTGATTTGAGAAAAATTGAACTTGCTGGCTTAATTAAATCCTCTCCTATTGTATGATTTTTCCCAGTATTTGCTATAAGTAGAGAAATTTCATAACTAGCTTCAAGAGTGCGATAAATATATTGCAGTTCGTCCAGAAAACAATGAATTAATTAACTGAGTTCGGTATTTCTGAGATGAGGTGTTAGTATTACTGATACTATTGTTCGGACTGAGATCCTCATCTTGGTTGTCATTTTTCGGCCGATGTACTCTCCGGTAAGTTACCGACAAAACTTGACACCTGAAGAAGGCCGGAGAGTACATCGGCCGAAACGTTGTGGAAATAACAACCAAGATGAGGATCTCAGTCCGAACAATAGTATCAGTAATGAATTAATTGTTGATCTATTTTCAAACTTCAATCACGTCAATTCAAAACTGGAATATTTTGAATAATATTCCAGTTTTGAATTGACATGATTTTTATGTTTTGCTTTCCAAATGTGCATTGAGGCAGCCAGGTTTCATTGATTCATTGGTCAAACATTGTTGGCATACTGACAAAAAAGTACCCGTTTATCATTCTCAACAGGTATAAAGCCAAACTTGAAATCCTCCTCTGAATTCTGACAAACCTTTTTCTTTTGTTAACACTATTCATCTTAAGTGAATAAATATCTTTAAAGAAACAAATTCTTTGCAAAAGAAAATACTGATGTATGACTTTTAGGCATTTACTAAAACTTTTGTATTTTCTTTAATGTGTGAAATTTAGTAACAACAACACAATTACCTTTTACACCTCATAAAGTTAATGAGTTAAGCATTAATTTCTATGGAATCTATAGTAAAATTAGTAATCAATAGTATTATGTAATTAGGAGTTAATAGTATTGAATAATTAGGAAGGAATCAGTTAACACAACTCAGTTTTGAACCACATAACACTTTTTGCACTTCACACCCAAAAATCCCCCCCCCCACCACCAACACCCCAATATATTCAAATTGCTTTAGCTCATATCGGTGGCATAAAACGACTCCCAAACTACCAAACCATCGATGGTGACGTTTAGGTCAGTGAACAATACATAACTGATACAGTGATATACCAATATAATAAATTAAATAACTTGAATGTATTACTTGTTAATAGTTTTTATTGTTGGTATGTTATCAGTGAGACATATAATAAGGTAAATACCATATGGCTACACTAGTGTTTCTTAACCTTTTTTGCTCCATGTGCCACCACGTCAGCTCAAAAGATTTGATGTCCCCCTTACTATAAAAGAAAAAAGTAATTATATTATATATCATGTGGCAAAAATGTATAAAGCAAACTTGAAGTCCTCCTCTGAATACTGACAAATCTTTTTCTTTTGTTAACACTATGCATCTTAAATGAATAAATATCTTTAAAGAAACAAATTCTTTGCAAAAAGTACTGATATATGACCTTTAGGGCATTTACTAAAATGTTTGTAATTTCTTTATTGTGTGAAATGTAGTAACAACAATGCAATTACCTCATCGCTTTTACACCTCATAAAGTTAACGAGTTAAGCATTAATTTCTATGAAATCTATAGTAAAATTAGTAATTAATAGTATTGTTTAATTAGGAATTAATCAATTCACAATAAGCTGTTCTCCAACATTTTTACTTATCTCATCTATTCTGTTGCAAACTGTATTGTTACTATTGTTAGTAGTTTTGAGCCACAGAAACCTTTTGCTCTTCACACCCAAATTTCAAATTGACCCCCAATCTATTCAAATGCCCCTTGTGAGACATGCGCTCCATGTTCTGAACCACTGGTTTAAACCAAAATAGATAGGGACTTTATGGACACCCTGTATAAGAATGGATGTCTGCGTGAGTCTAAATTTCAACCAAATGTAGCAATGAGTGCATTGCTCAAGTTTCTTGAAGTAAGAAGGTTACTTTTAAAAAATGGCACAAGATTTTTAAAATAGAATCATAAGGACACTGTAAGGTCATCTATATCTAGTTATTGCTTTATTATTTGCAAAGTTAATGTTGTTAAAGATTTTAAAAAGCTATATCAGTTTCTAAAACTATAAACAAAACAAAATGAGTATGGATTTAAAAGTAAGAGAGGAATTGGCGGTCTATAATATTTTGTGGTTTAATTTGAACAATATTATAGATATTGCAGATTGCAGTACATAATTGTATTGACTACTGTTGGGAAATGGTGATACATCAGTCTTCTTAAGGCTGAACATTTTCAACAACTTACTCAAAAGGAATATGTGATGAAAGTAAGAGGGAGGTGCTGCATAAATCACCCTAAATATAATCCAATTTGTTGTGTATGAAAAAGAGGATTGAGGCCATACTTGAAAATAACTTTAACATTACTGTCATAGATCTTATGAGTGGCACCATTGTCATGTCAAAAACCTGCACAGGTGCAAAATTAGTCGCAGCTCAGATAATCAAATGGACAAACTAAACTATAGTTGTAGACACTTCCTGAAATTTATTCCATCAGTAGTCATTTTGACTCTTGATCGTATCACTGGGAAGCCAGAGGAAAAAAGAGATTTTGTACAGTTGTGAAAGTCTTGAATCCAACACTCTCTGCAATTTGTTCCATCAGTAGCCATTTGTCACTGGCATGTCAGAGGGAAAAAAGAATGCGTACAATGCCATGCACAAAAATTGAATGTTGACATTATATTTTGAAATAAGTTACTACTCAACATCATTACTGAGGTGCAGAGTGGCATAACAGTTACTGGCATGAAAAACACAACCGAGGCTGTTTGTGTTCACTTTGCATTAATGCCCTTGGGAAAGGCATGAATCCACTTATCTCCCTGTAAGGCAATCCAGCTAAGAGCGGGTTACTCTGAGAGAAAAAAAAACCTACTGCTTGGCAGTCGCCATAGCTGGTCCCAACCCCAGGAGGAGGGTTGGGTGTGGGGCTAGCAACCCCACCCCATAAAACACCCTACTTACTACTGAAACTGCAGCAGATTGGATGCAGCCCTATTTTCTACACAGAGTGTACAAGAATAAACTACAAACAACATCATTACAGAACATGATTCAGATGCTATTTAGCAGCTACCAAATATTTTTCTTCTTTTTTATAACAGTGAATGGCAAATAAAGATGCCATTAAAAAAAGAGGTGAGAATAATTCTTGTGCTTAAAGATTTGTTTTCTTAACAATTTCCAACAGACACATAAACATACACCAGACAAATAACACAATTTTAGATTGAATTGTACCACACAATACAACCTCCAGCCTGCAGTTATTTTTATACCACGTTTGAATGTCTTATCTAAAGATATTCGATAAAAGAAACGTTAGAAATGTTTTGGTTAGTACAGAACTTATAATGATATGGATTTAAAAGTAAGAAAGGAATTTTTGGTCTATAATATCTCTATCCAAATGGTCGGTGGTGTGTATCTTCATCAACATTTTGTATTTCTATAGTGATTTCATATTATGCAAGGCCTTTTTAAAAATTTCTTTTTGTCTATTTATATCTATTAGTTTCTTGATCTTCTGTCCGCACACTCATACACCCAAAATAAAAATAAAAATACTTTTATTCTTTCTTTTAACTGGGCTTTCAAACTATTTGATTGCAGACAGTTTGGCATCCACATTATGGCTGGGTAATTGTAGACTTTAGCATTTGTGTTTCTATTTCTCTCCTCTGCATTAACCAGGGCTTAATGCAGAGATTTAAATGCAGGCCAGCCTTTTTATGTAAGTTTTATCAGTGTAATTGGCCTCTAGTTTTTAAATGTATCATTCTATTCCTTTAAATCATCAGCTCCCTTTATTTTGTTCTTGTTCATTGGTATTAGAAACCATCAGCCAAAACTGTCACCATAGGTTTCTTCAGCTTTTAAGTTGGTCTGACTGGCTGGCTATGTATGTATGTATCATGTGTACAGGCCGCTCCAATGGAGCTAGAGGGCTAAAAATTTGAACATTTACTCTTTATGTCTAGAAAATAGGTTTTTAGTGAGGGGGTTCAATTTGCAGTTTATGCTAAATTGTTCCCTTAGTTTGTGTCCAGCAGCATTCACACTTGTTTTACACTTTTTTAATGATCTCTGTCCAACAATATAAGAGAGAAGTAACTTATTCATTGATCACCCCTTTTTCCAATTTTTGTAATTGATCACCCACAACACAGCATGCTGCCAAAAGACGTTGGTCACATGACGGTTTCTATTGAGTTGTTTTATCAATTGATTAAACAGGTATTTTTCTTCTCTTTTTAAAATTTTTCAATCATGTTCATTTGTCTTGTGGCTGCTAACTTCATCTAGTTTTTCTCTTTTGTCTGTAAAACATATTTTCTTGTTCTTCTCCATAGAATTTCTTGTGCTGGAAAGAAGAACTCTGAGGAAATACTTGATAACAAACAAAAAAAAAATTAGAGCGCATATTATATATAGGGGTGGGGTGTGGATTGGCATAGTGGTTACTGGCACGGAAAATGGAATCAGTGAACCGAGTTCAAGTATTGGTCGAGAATGTTTACATTCACTTTTCACTAATGCCTTTGGGAGAGGCTTGAATCCACTTTTCCCTCCAGCTATGGGTAAATAGCAGGGCAGGTGGAGTCCTTTAGTCTTGCAGGGCAGCCCGTCTATTTGATTGTAGACAGCTTGGCATCCACATTATGGCTGGGTAATTGTAGACTTTAGCTTTCATTTCTTCCTTCTGCATTAACCAAGGCTTAATGCAGAGATCTAAATGCAGGCCAGCCTTTTTATGAAAGTTTTATCAGTGTAATTGTCCTCTAGCTTTAAACGTCTCATTTTGTTCCTTTAAATCATCAATTCACGTTATTTTGTTCTTCTTGGTATTTTGTCAATAGATTGAGTAGATGCTTTTTTTTCTTCTCTTTTTTTTTTATCTCTGCCAATAAAATTGGAAGAAGCATATGTATTCACTTGTGTCTTTTTATCTGTCCACACAATATCACCAAAAGTTTTGAATGAATTTCAATTAAATTTTCTGGAAGCAGAGTAGGCAATGAGGTCAGGAAGAATTGGTTAAATTTGCGGACAGATCCAAGAATTATTTTATCGGTTGAGAGATATTTTTCAAATTTCTTTTTTTTCATCTATTTATGTATTTACTCATGTTTGTCCATGCAATATCTCCCAAAGTTCTCAATGAATTTCAGTGACATTTTATATTTTTCAAATTTTTTTTTTCATCGATTTAATATTTATTCATGTCTGTCCATGCAATATCTCCAAAAGTTTTCAATGACATTTTATGTAAGCATGGACCATGAGCTACAGAAGAATTTTCAATTTTGGGGTTGGATCCTGGAAATTTTCTCTTCTTTTTACAGTTACCTCTCCTGCATCATAGCTTATTTTCATTCAGTTTTTAGTGACAATGGCATTGGCAGAGGTATGCGATCTCTGGGTGCTTTCAAGTTCATCCCTTTTTTTAATTCTTCTTTAAACATTTTTATTTGTGTTGTGGCTGGAAAACTTCCTCTAATTTTTCCATTTTGTTTGTGTAACCTGTTTTCTTGCTCTTGGCCATAGCATTTCTCGCGCCGGAAGGAAGAACTCGGAGAAAAGGAAATAAGCAAATATAATTTCGGAGCAGCTTAAGAATTGCTTCATCTTACTGCAAGGGTTCTCTATTTATGTTTTTTCCAGTAAGTGGGATTAGATTTTTGTGGGGTCAGCTTTTGTCGAACAATGAGGCAAGACTTTAAGCGAAGCAGAAGGGAATATCAGTTGGCTGTGCAATTCACAAAATATGAGACAAGAAAAGCTTGGCAATTATTATTTTTAATTTATTTTTAGATTAAATGGCTTCTGAAAAGATACATTTCATTATTGCAATTGATTAGAGAAATATTAACTTTGGATAAAGATAATGTTTGGAAAATAACATGAAACCAAAAAAATCTTTTGAACAATAAATGTTTTTTTTTTCTTTTAATTTAGACATCATTTACCCTGGGGTATGTGGAGAAAATGATTCAATTAAGACACACATTTCAAATTACAAAAGTTTTTCTACTATACGCAGCTGAAAGTAGAAAGCACTCAGAGAGCATACCCCTGCCAAGGCCATACACTAACTAGAACCTGAATGAAAATCAGTTCATATATAGCCACGATGGTGGGAAGGTAACTGCGTTTCGATTTTATAAATTTCAGACAACCGTTTACCTTTTCCTAATATATGAAAGAATATCTCTCAATCGAAAACAATTCTCCGGATCCACCCCAAAATTTAATCAATTCTTCACTAGCCCAAGGCCCACCCTTCCACGATATTTCACTGAAATTCGAGAACTTTTAGAGATATTGTGTAAACAAACATGAGTGAATACATAAATATATGAAAAAATATCTCTCAATTGAAAAAATCCTGGATCCGTCCTAAAATTTGATCAATTCTTCATTGGCCCACCATTCCACAAAATTTCATTGAAATTCATAGAGAACTTGTGGAGAAATTGTGTGGACAAACAGACAGACACAATATTATATATATTTCTATACTAGCACTCCTGATTGTGAACCCTAAAAGGGAAAAATAAGAACCCCCCCTGATTTGATCTCTAAAAGGGAAAAACAAAGTGCCAACCCAATTTTGACATGTAAAAGGGAAAAAAGATTCCCCTCTTCCTGATTCTAATCCCTAAACAGAAAAAAAAAGTCCCACTCTATTTTGACCCTTGAGGGGGGCGGGATGTTTCCCCTCATTTTATATACCTAAAAGAGATGGTTTGCATCACTTTTGACAGTTAGCGAGATTACCTTTTTCCTCTACCGCACATATAAACATTCTTTCTCTCTCATAGATATAAACATTCTCTCTCATAGATATAAACATTCTCTCTCTCCTGCTCTCATAGATATAAACATTATCACTCTCTCTCATACAACATGTTATTCATGTTATCTCTGAATACTTATGAAAGACAACAGCGTAGAAAAGTTTATAATGTTATTGTTTTAAATATCTTTAATGTGAGGAGAGAATACAGGGAAAAGCAGTTTTTTTTACATTATACAGTTAAATAATGAGGTAGAATTTAACTTGGAATCTAATCGAAAATAATAGTAAAAAATTAATTTTAAAAGTCTCACTGTATTTTTAAAAAACTTTCCAAAACAAAACAATTAAAAGATTTACGCTGTTGTAAGAGAATAAAGGGGGAAACACGTATAAACATGTTGGAAATTTCAAAAAAGAAAAGGCCTATGTTTGATCCAGGGGTTAAGTCGATATCCATGCAAAGAATCAGACCCCTGGGAGTTTTAGTTTGGCCGTGATGCTCACTGCAGACAGACAGACATAAATACATACATACATACATACATACATACATACATACATACAGAGTTAAGCACAAATTAGTGACTTTCACATAGTATTAGAGATTACAAATATGGAAACAAAAAAATCACACTGTTCATTATATAAGTAGATTAAATTAGCATAAGTTGGTATCAAACCACCAATGCTGGGAGATCAAGTGAGAATCAAACCTGCTAACAACAACCAGCAAGATCAGCTTGATGATCATTGCTATACAACGTGCATCTTGATCTGTTATTTTCTTTTATATGATTTATTAACTCAGCATAGTTTGGTATCTGACCATCAATAGTGGAATATCCAATGAGAATTGAACCCACTAACAATGGCCACCAAGATTAGCTGCTGATTGCTATACAATGTGTGTCCTGATCCATTTTTGTTTTTTTATATATGATCTACTCATTAATGAATTTTAAAAAATACTGAATTTGTTTACCTGAAAGAGTGCATTGTTTCAAATGGTGGGTATGAGATATTTTTATCAGCAAAATTGTTATCTTTGAGTGGAAGAGTCCAGTGTTACAGACAGAACACCAAGTAGATATTTTATTATACACAAAACATGAAATTCTTTTCGATTTAAAAGGAAATAGCTCATATGAAAGAAACAATGTGTAGTTTACTTTACAAGGATAATACTTTGTTCTCCGCTTTGAGATCTGTTTTTCATGTTATTTGTGGAAACTATGATTACCAACTTGGCATTACGGATAACATCCAAGATCTGTTGGCCTGCAGTTCTATGCTCTACCACTGACCTTTACTTACCTTTGCAAATAGAGCTACAATAATTTGTTGTGAGTATTAAAAATAAATCTGCTTGAGTATTTACAATAAAGTAGATTTAATCAATCCTAGATATTCTGCTAAATATAGAAAAAATAACCAATAATGCATTCACCTTGTCCAATAAAACCTGCATTTGTTAACTATTTTTCTGTCTACATTTGCATAAAAATGTTCATGATAACATATCTAGTTTGCATATTCCCTCTTGGGCCAACCAAGATGCAATTGCTGATGTAAACACATCGCTTATATATTGATAATTTATAAGCTTTTTAAAAAATTTGTTTTGCTTTTCTGCTTCAAACAACTGATAGTTCTTTCCTTTTTTTTGAGCATTTTTGAGTGACAATAGTTATTATTCTTATCTTCTCCATTATTTCAATTCCTTAACTTATTTTCATGGCCCTGTACACATTCATATATATTTGTTTTTTGATGAACAGAAAAGTTGACCTTCAACGGTCAATTTAAGACCGGTCAATTTTGCCATTTTAAAATCTGACAGAGACGGCTGCACCCTATTGGCTGCAAATTTGTGTACAAGGGTATCTTGACCCCAGGATGAACATAGGATAGCTGGTGACCTCTAACGGCCAATTTGGGAATTTTTAAATCAAAGGGAGATGACTACACTACACGCTGCAAATGTGCTTCTTCCCATAATTAATTTCATGAAATCTCTGAAAAATCTAATTTGCTTTCCTGTGTTGTTATATTTGAAGTTTTTTTTCCCCGGGCAACGCTGAGTACCCCAGCTAGTACTTATATATGCATACATATGAAAGAGTGAAATTGAGCGATGTACAGGTAGAAATAAATTACCATACGTATTGAGAATAGTAATAAGAGAGTTTATTTGCCTTTTACGAACACACACGCACATACTGATACAGTTCTTTTGTTGATGTTTTGTTTTTTTTCAGTGTGTGCGTCTTATTTTCCAATGTATCAACTGAGTGTTTTTATCTCAATTTCATATTCAATCATCTCTTCAGCTTCGTTCGCTGGTGGGGGGTGGGGTGTTCATCTAAACTTGGAGACATCACATGACTGACCCATCTAAATGAATATTTTATTCCTCTATTGGATTAATTCGCTAATCTATTCCGTTTATATGATATCAGCTTTCTATGTTTTCCTGTTGCAAACTATTTCCCCAAATTTGATTATAAACCAATTTATAGGGAAATGCTTTTGCCATCGAAGCCAGTCTGGTGCTAAAATAATAATAAGATTCGTGTGCATCTGATATGAGTGTCGTCGTGGCCATCTGTGAATGGACCCCAACAAAATTAATCAACAGAATCGGTACATAAGGGCTGTCCAGAAAGTATCCAACCATTTAATGTTGACGAAAAAAAAACCCTACTTAAGGCAATGAAGCCTTAGTCCCTTCAAAGTACTCCCCTTGGGACCTAACACATTTATCCCAGTCCTCTTTCGGGATCACCATCGGCTGCCTTGTCGCATTCTTTTTAATCTTGTCTACTGTCTAAAATCTTGACAGACTTGGGTGATGCAATGTTTTGCCAAAAATAAGAATCTACACACTTGGTCATTAAGCTCACTTAATGATATCTAACTACTGACTGAGTAACCCCCATGGGAGAGTGTGTGTTCACGCATGTGCAGTAAGATCTCGTCTGATTGGTTACTAAGTTACATCAAGGCCGCTCTACAGGTTCTCGTGATATTCAAAATGACTGGATACTTTCCA
>VCCN01003262.1:3283480-3293788 GCA_006491835.1 Architeuthis dux
ATAGACTCCGAAACGGCCGCACCCTAGGGTCTAAAAATTTGTCTACAAGAGTAACTGGATTCAGTGATTAACATAGGATAGGTTTGGCCTCTGCGGTCCATTTGGGGTCCAAATTACCATGTCTGGTCAAACTGTAAAAGTGACATCTTTTTATACAGCACTGTATAAACCGGTGTCGTCATGATTTGTAAGCTTTTATTTAGAAATTCATATATTTCTATGAAAAGCAGTGGAAGTGTCAGTAGCTCAGTGGTTAGAAGCCCAGAAAATGGAATCAGTTAACAGTAATCAAATTCCGATGAAGAAAATCTTTTTTTTAAATTGTTTTAATTTGCAGGAGTGTGGTGGCCAAAGGGGGAGGGTTCACATTTTATGAAATCTCTATAAAATATCATATTTAAGGAGTAAAAAAAGGACTAAAGCTTTCAATCTTGTAAAAAATGTTTCCTTTATTTTTGACCCCTTAAAGGAGAAAAAGAAAGTTTCCTTTCACTTTTGACCCCTTGAGGGGATAAAAGTTTCCCTTCACTTTTGATACCTCAAAGGGGGGAAAAATGTTCCTTCACTTTTGACCCCTTGAGGGGGTAAAAGTTTCCCTTCACTTTTGACACCTCAAAGGGGAAAAAAAGTTTCCTTTCACTTTGAGCCCTAAAAGAGGAAAAAAGTTTCCTTCCACTTTTGACCCCTTAAAGAATTATATATAAACATATAAATGAGAAGATGTATATATGTATATTGAACAGAAAGAAAGGGTGAAGTTTAGCATTATAGTTACAGTGTAAATAGAACCCCACTCTAAAACCTATAAAAAAAGAAGTTTTCTCAAAACGTTTTACTTTAAAACCTCCCGCTATGTCCATTGAGTATGCATGCTAAATTTGGTTAGGCTGCGCCCATGTTTAGGTGGTTTTTATAGCATGACAGACAGTGACACCTCTCACTTGGAGCTGAAGCATTATTACCACTAATCCAGGGCACCCTAGCAGTACCTTGCGATACCACCAGGCTTTACTCGTTCTCTGTAACATTGCAGGAGTACCAGATCCATGCAGGTTCAGTCTCTCTCTGATCTTGGAGACTTGGAGACTCCTTTGATGATAATCAGTTTAGTCAGGTATGTCAAGGCGGAGATGTTAGTGAAACCCCAGCATCCGAACACAACAGAATGTGTATTAGTTGTATGTCCAAATTAGAAACCGTCAACCAAAACTGTCAACATAGGTTTTTTCAGTTTTTAAGTGATTCTGGCTGGCTATGTATGTATGTGTTATGTGTAAAGGCTGCAAGGCTGCACCAATAGAGCTGAACATTTAGAAATTTACATCTTATTATGACTATGTCTTCTTTTGTTTTTATGAAAATTCCCCCCCTTCCCCCCCTCAAAAAAAAAGTTTTTCATGGATGGGGGATGCTAAATTGGAACTGATGACAATGACTGGGAAAGACCTACATCTTGATGAAAAAAAATCCAAAATGTCCGCCTGAAGGATTTTCAGAACAATATTCCAACAAAAAGTGATCATTTTAAAAATAGAGGGGTTTCCTAAATATGTAATCTTTTTTTCTGTTTAAAAATTTCACAATTTATTTCTGTTATGCTTTATTTTCAAAATATGTTTAAAATAGAATTTCAAAAATGTCTGTGACTTGCAAGAATTTTTACTTCAGTCATGGCTGCTGCTTTTTCTTATGGCCAGATTCATGGAGGCTAACATTTGTGTATGGTAACAATAAGCATGTATAAAGCTGTATCTCCCTTTTCATGAGTCAATCACGCATGATACAAACTACAGGCTGCAAGACAGGAAATATTTTTAAATCTAATTTCAAGCCATGTCTATTCCTGATTCATAATTGAATGCAAGAGAATCTTCTATAATATCATTCTGCTTGTTCCTCCCTGTGTTCAAATGTTACTCTTTCACTAATAGCATAAGAGAAAGGTTTGGTAGTTTAATAAGAGGGTAGAAAGAGAAATGGCAGAAGAAAGTTAGGTAGTTTAATAAGTGGTTAGGAAGAGATAGGGCAGAAAAGAAAGTTAGGTAGTTTAATGAGAGGTTAGGAAACGAGAATGCAGAAAGGAAAGCTAAGTAGTTTGATGAGAGGGTAGGAAGGGAGAGGGGAGAGAAAAAAAGATGTTTGCACATGAAACTAATTCATGTATAACATTTATATAAAAACATGGACAGGCAACAAAGATTGGAAGGGGTGGGGTAGAGAAGAGCAAAGACATGAGATAATGGATAATCTTAGTTATGGAATTTTCACGGGTTGAGCTAGTAAATAATATGTTGCTGTAAATGCAGCCCTACACATGCACCCACCAAAAATAAAATGAAGGAGACGGGGCTGCAATGTTCATGCCTGTTCTCCTCATTGATCCAGCTTTTTGGTTGACTCATCTGAGCTACTTTGGAGAGATGTTGATCACTAATGTTGTCTGCCATTGTCACAACAGTAATACTTAGGAAAGAGGAAACGGACAGAGCATTAGTGCTTGGCTTTAAGGCAACAACCTCAGCAGAAAGAAAATTCCCTCCAGATTTCAACATGTCTATTAACATGAATAGCCAATCTAAAATATATTTGTAGACCCTACTCTTGAGTGAGTAGAATGTCTCCATCATGTCTCTTGTCTCTCAATGGAGAAATGAAGGAATGGAGTGCCTCTTAGAAGAAGATACAGTTATGAGTTGAAATAGAATATGTGATGTAGTTAATGATGTGGTTGATGTATATCATTACTTCAATCTGATATTTATATGCACAGCCATATAAAGTTGAAGACAAGAGTCTGATGCAATTCTTCTTATTTGTTTCTTTCTTATGTTTTATTAGTATTTTATTGTATTAGTCATCATGACCGTTGCGTACAACATTTTAAAAGTCTACTAGCACCCATCTCCTCTTTAATTTCCTTAACGCAGTAGGTGACCTAAAACCAGCAGCCAACTCTATTAGCTGTTTACTAGCTGGACCTGGGGAAATTCCTTGGGTATTGACAACTAAGATTATCCACTATCTCATGCATCTGCTCTTCTCTAATCTGTATCTTCTCATTCTCTCCCTTATCCCTTCTAATTTTTGTTGCCTATCCATGTTTTTATCTAAATGTTATACAAATGTGGATTAGTTTGTGTCCAGTTGTTTCGGCAAACGACATGTCGGCACACACAGTCAGCTGACAGCAGTTTTGTCCTGTAGACCAATCGGAGACAACCTGTTTGGCAAATAACACTTTTGCCGACTTGGCTTTTTGCCGAATGCTTTTTTTTTATTACCATTTAGAGGTTAAAAAACAAAAATAATAGTGAAATTTCTGAAAAATAATTTTATTTTACATCTGAAATAACATTAGAAGAACAGGATGATGAGAAAACATATTATAAAATTAATTTTTTTGACTGATCTGAGAAATAATCCAGCAGACATCGACACCCTTTCAAAAACGTAATTAAACTTTTTAAAAAATTAGTTCTTGAGTTTTTTCTTGGCCTTTTTAGATGTTTAATTTTACATGTTGTCAATAACAACAACAAATTACTTCTTCCTTCTTCGAAGGATGAGTCTCACTTCTTTCCTCAACAGAAAAATTAAATTGTTCTGTCAAGAATGTTTAAGAAATCTTTCAAAAATAAAGTAGGCCTCCGAAAATTGATTAGAAGAAAATTAGTTGATATAATGATTAATTGACTGGATTTAGAAAAAAATTAAAATATATTGAAAATTACGCTTCTCTGGAGCGTTTCAAATTTGACAAGTGTAATTTTCAATATATTTTGAAGAAGGAAGAAGTAATTTGTTGTTGTTGTTGTTATTGACAACATGTAAAATTAAACATCTAAAAAATCTGCTTTACAAATAAGCTTAATTAATCTATGCTTGTATAACCTTGTTGGAATGACAAAAGAATTCCTTTTGGCAGAAAATCAACGCCTTTAATTACGTTTTTAAAATAGGGTGTCGATGTCTGCTGCATTATTTCTTGGACCAGTCACAAAAATTCATTTTATAATATGTTTTTATCACCCTTTTCTTCCAATGTTGTTATTTAAGATGTAAAATAAAATTATCTTTCAGAAAAGGCAGTCATCGAAAAGCCAAGTCGGCAAAAGAATTGTTCGCCAAACATGTTGTCTCCAAATTGTCTGCAGTACAAAACTGCTGTCGACTGACAATGTGTCAGTGACGTGTTGTTTGCCGAAATGACCGAGAACCGATTAGTTTCATATGAAAAAAATCTTCCTACCATGGCCATTTTTGTCTGCATTTAATCTGCCTGCACCCATCTCCTTTTTTATCTAATTTACATCTTTGCTATTCTTTGCTATATTACAATGTTAGTTTGTTATTATTCACTCATTGAGTGATGGAATTGGGCTCCTTCATTGACAGCTTCATCATGTGTTCATTGTTTTACTACATTTGTTTTCTCCAAACACTTGTTAAACCAATGTTATTCTTGATTGTATTACAACAGCCCTTGGCTATTGCCTAAACTTCTTTCTTATCACAGAATTGTTTTTAATATGTTGCTTCACTTGATAGAATTTCACTAAAAACAAGCTGTAAGATTGGTTTAATGACAGATATTAACAGATTAAAAATGCAACAAAAGATTACGTACTCACAGAGATCCTTTATTCATATATTCACAATGACCACGGTCATGACACACACACACACACACACACACACACACGTGTGTTCGCGATCTCTCTTATCTACTAGTAACCAAAACAATATGGTTGCTCCTTCACCAGAGATCCTTTATTCATATATTCACAATGACCACGGTCACGACACACACACATGTGTTCTCAATCTCTCTTATCTACTAGTAACCAAAACAATATGGCTGCTCCTTCACCAGAACATAAAGCAGTGCCCCTTACCGGAAGTTGATAAGAACTCTTCTGTCTAAGGGGAATAACTCATGATATTTAACACAGGAACCTTTTGCCCTGCAGTTCTGTGTCTAACCACTAGAATTAATGTACTTTAGATTTTATTCCACTTTTTAAGCTTAATATTTTAATGCTTTGTTATCATTATTCTGTCATTGGACAATTTTTAAGTAGGAATTCAATTTATTATTCTTATTTTATTAATAGTTTATTATTTTGGTCATAGATTCTTTTTCAGTAATATATTTGTAATAATTATAACTTCTTCCTTTAATGGCCACATGAAATTATTTAGGCAAAAAGCATTTTTGTTTTCTATATTGAAATATTACTAAATTGACTAAACATTATTATTGTTAATGTTTGACTAGTATTCCCTTTCATTCTTCCCGATCTCTCTTGGCGCCATATTTGATATTGCTTTTACTTTAGTAGTATAAGCAGCAGCAATATTATCTGTAAAATAATAAAAGTTACACTGACAAACGATAGTAAGACAACAGTTTATTACAAACTGCTTTTCTTTACAACTTGGTTTTCCAGAAGATAAGATGGCCGTCCGGTATTCAGTCATGTGTTCACCAGAATTATGTAAGGGCCATAACTCTGTACAGAGAACATTTGTTATTAACATTATCTTTATTTATTTCTTATTAGATTAAGTATTGTCAACCATTATTATTAATTTTTTACTAGTATTTTCTTTCAAAAATCAATATGAAAAATATACGTCAAAAATTAATAATAATGGTTGACAATAATTCATCTAATAAAAAAATAAATAATGATAATAGTGTTGGCTAATGAACCTTTCTTCTTATTAAAGAGCAGATGTTTACTAGGCTCTTTTTAGACACAGGACCACAATATACTTGCTAACCATTGGTTTATGACAGGCCCCTTCTTGTGACTGCAAGGCTACAAATATCCCCTCACCATTACTTATACACTGCATTCATTTGTATCTTCTACACAATACCAGAAAGAGAACCCTATTTTCTTTTTTGACATGATTGGAATTTAGGATAAGACTAATGACAACCAGTGAATTCTATGGAGCTGAAACAAGAGATTGGCTCTCAAACTAGAAACCATGCAATGCATGGAAGAAAATTATGCTTAGCATTACATGGGGAAATTACAAGACAGCACAATATATTAGAGAGCGAACAGGTGTCAGAGATATCCTAGAGGCCATTAGGAAGCTTAAATGGCAATGGGCATGTTGCAAGACAACCACTGGACATAATGACTCACATTTGTCCTTCAAGGTTATAAGCAAAATTGAGGCCAGCAAAAAAATAAGATGGCCTGATGATTTGGGCAAGTTCAGAATATATTCGTAATGTGACACTCAGGAGTGAGAAAACTGACAGACCTTGGGGAAGGTCTATGTCCAACAATGGACCTTAAAAGACTGATTGATGATGACAGTGTTGAACTTTTCAGTTTTTTCCTCTTTGCTTAATGCATAACAAGTCAATATTAAATATATTTTGTTTGCATTATTTCTTCCACTTCCATTTTGTTTGTCAGATTTTATGACCTTCCATGCATCGAGCTTTGATATTTATTCCTTGGAAATTAGCGAAACAGGCGGAAGATTTCCGTGATCTGTTCCGCTCTTTTTGGAATCGGCTCTTCCCAATGTAATTCCTATCCGCAAGTTTATAAGTTACTAAATATTTTTTTTAAAATCTTCCGATTTTTATTTGTTATTAAGAAAGAAAATAGTGGATTTGGAATCTCAAATTAATTTTCTCTCTAGAAAAAGCCTACAAGTAAATCCTCAAATTAGCCATAGACAAAGATTGCTGGGTTTTGATAGGCTTGGATTATGTTTTTGCATGAATGTTTCTTCATTTCCTAAGTGGCTCTGCCTAGTAATAAGCCATTACTAACCGCATGATTATCTCTTCTTTGGCTGTGGTTGGAATGAAGAGGGCAGGCTGGCATGGGGGAAGAGGAAGCTCGAGAGAGAGAGTGGGAGGGGCTATCTGTGTCCATACTCATCTCTTTACAACTATCACCACCATCTACCCGCACACTCACTACAATCACTAACATGTCCGCATCACAATCATACACATATACAAATACACATAAACACACACACACACCCTACAATCACTATCATTTCTGCATCACAATCATATACAAATATATATATATATATATATACACACACCCAGTAATCTGAAAGAAACTAGGGAATTATATCATAAATTGATTAGTTTAAAGTAAAAAAAGAGAAGTAATAGGGGAAAAAACAGTATTTAGGAATCTCATGTTTGGGTAAAGAAGATTTGTTCTGACAGTTATTGCATTTTTTATTAGAGCTCACCAAGTTATATGAAGCTGTTTGAGGAAATTCCATGGGGGACCTCTTACATCACAGGCTTAGGGATTTGGGGAGTTGGGGAACAAGAAAAGAGAGGCCTTACAAAAATTATCTGCTTGTTGAGTTGTTAAGAGAACAGTCAGATTAATTTTAAAAGAATTTACTGAAGATGTTTGTCTGAGTTTAAAAGAAAATCCTTGTTCCAATGTGCTCTTCATAGATGATTCTTTCTTGTTCTTTTTTTTTCGTATCTTTTTTTTCTGTCACTTCTCATGTCAGAAGTAGGTTTATTCTTTTTTTGCCCTTCATCTAAGCCTGATTAGCATTAAACCAGTGTCTCTTAATTGAAAGCTGTTACAAAATAATACATCAATATAAAAAGAATCAATTTTCTTCTGTATATTTGTGCTTATTCTTGAGGATGTCTGGATGGATTTTTTTTAAAAAGACAAAAAAAAACACATGTTTATTCATGAAGTGGCAAAGTTTCTTGAATTCAGAAATTTCTTAAGTACAATCATTCATTATTTCACCCCATGGGCCAAAAAAATAGGCCAAACCCATATACATATACATATTGCCTATTATTTTTGCCTAGGAGTGTATGACTATCATCTTTGTAAGCTTGGGTTAATGACAGATATTGACAGATTAAAAATGCAACAAAATATTATATACTTACAGGCCCTTTTATTCAAATAATAACCGTAGTCAACCAAACACGTGTGTCCTACCGAGCTCTTTCTCCTACTCATAAACACAATCAGTAATGGCTGCTCGTTCACCAGAACGTAAAACAGCTCCCCCTAGCAGAAGTCTTCTGCCTAAGGGAAATAACCCATGATACTTACTTAACAATCTTTACACATTACAGGTTTTCCCCGCTATCTGAAAGTAGAGTGTTCCTATAAAAAATACTTCATAAGCCGAAATAATGTATAGTGAAGAGGCAATTAGCATTAATTCATATGGGAAAAATATTTGAGCATCCCCAGACCCCAAAAATGGTGATGATGGTATGTTAGGTGGTTGGGGTGGTGTGAGGTACAAGAGACTGGGATGTAGGAGAGAGAGAGGAGGAGGAGGGTGTGCACTGCCTCTATAAATGCTCACCGCAAAACAAAAGCTGAACACTAATTTCACTTTAGAATTTTCAGGGGCTTTTCTTTTGTTTAAAAAAAATAATCTGATATTGCTAAAACTCCCTCATTTGATAAGCTTGGATAATGCATATGTACACAAACATCTTGTAGAAAAATGTATTTATGTACACGTGCATTTCTTTTTACTATACTTAGCTTCAAGTAGCACAAACACAAAACGCACATTTAGTATTATTTAATAAATATATTATTGTATTAAACTTATTAGTGTGGTTTCCGATTATTTCTGTATCTTCTCATTCTCTCTCTTATCCCTTCCAATCTTTGTTGCCCATCCATGTTTTTATCTAAATATTATACAAACATGGATTAGTTTGTGTCCAGTCGTTTTCCGGCGAAAGACATGTCACCGACACACAGTCAGCTGACTGCAGTTTCAGCCTGCAGAAGATTCGGAGACAACCTGTTTGGTGAACAATACTTTTGCCGACTTTGCTTTACGCCAACTGCTTTTTCGTTGAATACTTTCTTTTTACAATTTAGAGGTTAAAAAACGTAAATTTCTGAAAGGTAATTTTATTTTACATCTTAAATAACATTTGCATTAAACTTATTAGAAACTTGGAGTTTCTGATTACTTCTGTATAAGATTTACATATGACTTCATTTATAAAATGAAGTGCCTTTTTTCAAAGACGTTCTATTGTTAATATTCAATATTTTTAAAACCTATCCTTATTTTTGCTGTTTTTACTTTTATTTTTCTGGCATTTCAGCCAGTTTAATATCCAGACTGTTTGGGATGGAATTCCCTTTTGTGGTCTGTTAGTATTGTGGTATGTTGTAGTTTTTCTGGATTATATCTGCTGGCAAATTTGAAGGGGGCCATAGACCAAAATAATAAATGAATTTCTGTCTATCTGTTCATGTTGTATCCTTGTTTGATTTGGGGCCCTGGAACCCGAGAAGAGCTCTTAAGGGGATCATGGCCAAAAGAAAAGTTAAGAATGGCTGTTTTAAATGGACTGTCTGATTTGCATACTGGAATTTTATATTGAATCTCTTGTGTACAAGGATCCACTTGTACTCTTATCTGTAAGAAAAGACCTTGTAGCATAGCGTGTTGTTGTTGAGCAGTTTGAATTCTATCTAAAGTGCAAGGTTGGTTTTCCTTAAATGAAAAATTCCAGTAAGACCCACCTGTACTCTTATCTGCAAGAAAAGACCTTGTAGCATAGCGTGTTGTTGTTGAGCAGTTTGAATTCTATCTAAAGTGCAAGGTTGGTTTTTCTTAAATGAAAAATTCCAGAATGATTCAAGGACATGGAACTGTTCCTTTGAATGGCCAAACCATTGCTTGAAAAGTGCATGTCATCCTCGAGGTAATGTTTTCCACAAGAATTATAGAAAATGTTTGAACGTGAAGCAAATTCTGCTTTCCTACAGCATAACTATCTCTTACCAAAAATAGACCATTTCTCCATTTCTTCATATTCAATAAAACATGTCCATGGCAACATGGGCGTTAATAACTTTCAACTGATAGTGTAGATATTGGATATTTCCAGAATTATAAAAAGAAGCCAAAAAAAAGTCTTCTTATTACTTATCCCCAGGATTCCAGCCTTTTCAGACATCTTACAATTTTATAATTGAATGCATTTTTTAAAACTTGTAGATATTAAGTTATTTTGAGCCTCAAACTGAAACCAGATTTTTTTTATTTTATCTGTGCAATTTTCTCCTCATATTTTCTGTTTCCTTTTCTACTCGGATATCATGCTGTCCACTTTTTTGCTCTGGAGTTGAATTTTCCTTCTGCTGTTGGAACAAGTTATAAATCCATCTTTAATGTAATTTAAAAGGTTACTTCATACAACTAGATTTAACTTTGTAATCTTATTTTTTAACAACATTACCAAGTTGTGCATGTTGGGTTAGCCAGTTATATATAATA
>VCCN01003262.1:3310456-3324227 GCA_006491835.1 Architeuthis dux
ATTCATGCATATATTTGAATTTCTATGAGATGATTTTTTTTTAAGAAAGGAAACTATATATATACATGTGAGTTAAATGACAGGGTCAGAAGACCTGTACTATAAATGAAACTTTTATTTCAACGTTTCTCCCCGTGGTTTGGGTGGCAGTGGACATATAGTAGTAATTTGGTAGAATAACTGGGTAGGAGGTATCAGACAGCTGCCTGATAGAAATTATTGAGTATATGTGTCATGTCCCTGGGGGGGACTAGCTTTCAAACCCATATAAACACCAGAATTCTTTGTTTCACCGTCACTTTTGGAGATATCACATAGACAGTCATGAGCATATACATAGATTTATGAAACAAAAAAACGGAAAAATATCTCTCAATCAAAAGGAATTCCTGAATCCACCCCAAAATGCAACCAGCTCTTCCTTGCCCACCTATCCACAAAATTTCATTGAAATTCATAGATGTATTGTGTGCACAGAAAGACAGATGAAAAGACGTGACTGAATACATATACCTCTACAACTTCATTGGCAGAGGTAAATATCAGTTCCTTTTTGACAAAATAATGTCAGAATATCATGACATCAACTGTACCTTCGGGTTTTGAGAAATATTCTGACATCAGGTATTTTATTTGCCCATTATTTTTGTTGGTTAACCACCATTTGAATGATGTATGTGCTGTGCAGAGACTTGCATAGCAATCTCTGCATGAATGTTTTTAAAGTGGGAGGATCGTTGCACACGGATGATCCCACTCTCTTAGACTTGTAGTTTGTTTTCCAGTTGTACAACGGGACATCATAACTGGCAGCCTTTTTTGGCTGCAGGCATCGCCAGAAAACAGGTAGAATTAATCACCAGTCTGCCTTAGGGGCTCCACTCCTGGTTTTTCTGTCAGAGTAACCTTCTCTTAATTGGACTGCCTTAAAGGGCCACAACTACCTTGCTATTTTCACATAGCTTGGAGGAGCTGTGGATTCATACCTGTCCCAAGGGCATTAGTGTAAAGTGAACATAAGCAGCTCATGATATTGTTTTGGAATTAACCCGATTCGCCTCTGCCGTAGTTTTGTGGCACCAAAACTCGATTTGTTTTTTTCCCATTTTTGCTTTTCACTCTGTCTGATGACTTTCAACCATTTTGATTATTACTGGTAGACAATGCTTCACCTTTTCTTCCTATTCTTGCTTAACTCAGTGTCACAAACGTTTTTCTTTTCCTTTTCCATCTTTATCTTTCTCGATAAATTGTCCCAAACTCACTTTTGTCTATCTTCCAATAGATTCTGGTCTAGTAAACTCTCCTAGACTAATTCAAAAGCTTATCTTGAGAATAAAGCACTCATTATATGACCTTTTCTCTTTCAGCAACTCTTCACTAATAAAGAGTTATCTCCTTCTAATCACAAATTATTTTACCTTTCAGTTTTTCCAGAAAAACAGCAAGCCTTACCCAGTGTCTAACTATGACAATGTCTTAGTTGAGATACTGCATTTGGGTGTGAAAGTGGCCACCACCATGGAACTTGGAAGTCATGAACCCGAGAGATCTAATGAAGCCCGAGTCTCCTTCACAGTTCACCGCTCTGGAGAGTATCAAATTGCTGTAATGGTTGGAGCTATGCATATACGAGGCAGCCCTTTTATAAAGACTTTTGAACCAGGTTAGTGCCACAGATTCTTTTTCCTCACAAGAAATAGCAAATTCAATGTTGAATTGTAATTTGTAGAATAACTTATTGGAGTGTAACAAAACTATTTTCATTTTTTAATCACTCAAGAGCTTCTGCATGTTTTCTGAAGGTTATATAATGCTCTACACATGGTATCTTTCAATAATCCTAGCTCTTCTGAAAGTTTGTACGTGCTTGTGGTTAGGTTCTCCTCCACCTTACATTTTAAATCATCATAATCGATAGCTGATGGTCATCCACTTCTTGGCTTTATTTCAAGGGACAAATCACCACCCTTGAAACGCTTTGACCAGTTTTGGGAAGTACAGTTGGATATTGTATCATTTCCTTCCACTTCCCGAATTCTGCGAGCAGCTTCAGTAGCTTTGAGGCCCAATTTAAAATAAAGCCTCAAAATTGCCAGAATCTCAATCTTGTATCTAACATTAGCTGATTAGAATTGATAATGATATATATATAATATTAATAATATAGTGGAGTCATGGATGGTTTTTAAATGTGTACATGAAATAAGCTTTGGAGTGAAGGTCTGTAAAAAATGAAAATACTTTTGATACACTCTAATGTTTGAGAGATTATTTTTCAGTTGTAAAAACAGTTTCACTGCTTGGAATTAACAGAAATATAGAGCATTGGACTGGGAGATGAGGTTTTAAGTTGTTGGATAGATGAGACTTCATACTTTTCACTGGGAGTTCACCTGATAACTGTATGTCTCTGGATAGGTAGGAGTGTTTCAGCTTGTCCAAAAGCCCTGGTAAACCATTACTATAGAGTCCCAGCACAGGTATGAAAATATACAACTTCATTTGAGAATCTATGACATTATTCTGCTTGCTATTACCTGCGTTTGAATGTTATCGTTTCAGTAATAACATGAGGGAAAGGTCGGGTTGTTTAATAAGAGGGTAGAAAAGAAATTTAGGTAGTTTAATATGAGAGTAGGAAGGCAGAGGGCAGAAGACAAAGTTAGGTAGTTTAATAAAAGGGTAGGAAGGGAGGGGGAGAAAAGAAGGGTAGTTTACTGTGGGAATAGGAATGAAGAGGAGAGAAAGGAAACTTACATAGTTTAATAACAGGGTAAGAAGGGAGACTGGGGGAAAAAAGAAAGGTAGTTTACTGAGGGGGTGGGAAAATCTTTGCATATGAAACCAATGGGCAACAAAGATTGGAAGGGATAAGGATGAGAGTGAGAAGACACAGGCAAAGGGTGAGAGAAGGGCAGTGACATGAGATAATGGATAATCTTAGTTGTCACCACCCATGGAATATTCATGGGTTCAGCTAGTGTGAATGATTGCCAGTATCTTTTTAAAAATTGGCATTTATCGAACAGACTTCTTTTTTTAGGCTTCATTAAATATAGTGAGTATTTTTTTGTTGAGATTTTGCTCAAGCAGTTTGTATGAATCAATTATCTATCTACAAATCAGTGCATAAGCAAATGCCTTCTGATCTTGTGGATGGAAACCAACAGAGAACCAGAAGCAACTAAACAAAAAGAGACGGAAGGAACATTGCTTTTTACAGGACTGACATAGGCTACACAATCATTTTTATGTTATTTATCTGCAATAAAAAGAAAAATGGATTATATTGAGGGAAAAAAATACTATTGGGCCATAATTCAAGTTTATCTATTAAAAAAACCAAACAGCCTGCATATTTGTATGTGCATTTGGTTATCATTGATTAACATGGAAGTCACATTAGAAAAATGTCCGTGAGCAAATTGTGCTGGCTGTTATCTTTCTCTACTGCTTAGCTTTACAGAGTTTCTTCATATTCTACACTGGGCAGATAAAAATGCAAGATGAAAAAACAGCTTTGTCAGCGAAACATTCTTGATTTGGCAGATGAAGGAATCAACATTTTTTCTATTAACTTTAGTCTTGACGGTGTGGGTGGATTAGTGTCACAGAGAATGGAATTGGCGGACTAAGTTCAAACTCGGGCTGGGACAATTTGCATTCACTTTACATTAATGCCCTTCACCCCCCCCCAGCTATGAGTCAAGTGGAAGATTTCATTTAAAATAAATGAATATACTAATGATTGTCCACTTCTATTGAGTCATCTGGATAACCTTATTTTAAATTGTCATCAGTGTTAGAGCAATACATTGCTGAATATTTGTCAGTTCTCCATCTTTTTTTTTTTTCGTTTTTCTTTTAACATTTCTCATAATTTGCATTATAGAAAGGAAAGTTTTCACTCAATTATATTAGTAACCTTTTAACTAATCCTAGAGTAAAACAGTACCTAATACTGGGAATATATGTAAATGTCATAATGGTTTTTAGTTAATATGTTTCAACCCCACCGGTCCTCTTTTTGCTATTTGGTGGATTGATTCCTTGTTTACATAAATACTCTATATTATAGGATTTTAGGTACAATCTGTTACAGCATGGCAGCCATTAATAATATTATGACCATTCTGAGCTTGATGAACTGTATCAAGCCTGAAAAAACAAGCAGAAAAAACTGATGACAAGTTTGTGTTACTTTCTAAACACCACAAACTTTGCCAGAAACACTTCTTTGAAAAGAAGTAATCAAGTGTTGGTTACCTAAAACAATTCTTCATTTCTTCTTCTAACAATTCTTTGCTTTTTTTAATCATCACACAGGAAAGGAAACCTCGAAATAAGAGTGGCAGTGGTGGTGTGGGTTGAGATAAAGTCATATATTATTATGCTGACACTTGAGTTGTGTTCATAAAGATAAAATGTTAATCTCACCTAGAGTGTCGCATTGTGAGCCAACTCTAGCCAAAAGATTAACAAACTCACTTCAAAAGGCGAAATCAGGCCATTTTCTCTATGTTCTTTTGTTTCAAAAGTTTCTGATATAAAACTAAAGCAGTCTTTTTTTATATTTTTCTCTTTTTGATAGGGTCTTGTAGTGTTAATTCCGTTCTGTGTAAAATGCCAGTACTCATGCCACAATAGTCGTTGTTTCAGAATCCAATGCACATCTTGTAAATTGGCCCGCTAACTATATTTTCCAGAACACTACGCAAATCATTCCACCACACTGAAGCATATAAACCAATTCCCACATTCATGATCCAAGGCCATTTCTGTACAAAATGTCTCTACCTGACAATAAATCACATAGACACATACAAATGGTGTGTACACATACAAATTAGGAACCATCAACCAAAACTGTCACCATAGGTTTCTTTAGTTTTTAAGTTGGTCTGACTATGTATGTATATATCATGCGTACAGGCCACACCAATGAAAATAGGGGCCTGAAAATTTAAACATTTACTCCTTATAATGTTTAGAAAAAAAAATTTTGTTCATTTTTCAAAATCTATTTAAATAGGTTTTTAGAGGGGTTTCAATTTAAAATGTAAGTTCATGCTAATGGTCCCTTAGTTTGTTCCCATTCATGGTATTCTTTTGAAAATTAAGACTTTTTAATGATCACTGCCCAACAAAAGGCAAGAGAAGTAACTTAATTGATCACCCCCAACACATGCTGCCAAAAGATGTTAGTCACGTGACGGTTTCTATTGAGTGACTAACCAGACCTGTTTGATTAAAAATAACAGACAAGGAATGGTTTTTTTAAATTCTCTTAGTTATCCTTTCTTGTTTACATACAGGAGAACATTGATCTGGATATGATGAATGTAAATATTCTCAAAAAATGTGTGATCGAGCACTTTCAGCCATACTTAAGACATGGGAAAAACTGTGGATGTTGAACGTTTGAATTTTGGATACCATGTACATGTTAACACACGCATATATATATTTTTGTAGGTATGTACATTTGTACATATGTACCATGTTTACCTGCCTATAAGAAACAATTTCTGAAACCCAAATAAAGTATCCAACTATTAGACTGCAGCCAACATTCTGGTATTATAGATAGGAGGCTGTACCCTAAAATCTCAGGCTGTAGTGTTAGAGAATTATGATGAGTTGCAATCAATCAATGCCTTTGTAAAATATGTATGTTATAGACTAGCATTTGTATACACACACTGTGCAACATACAACCATACATGGGTATGTTTGTTTATTCCTGTAGACTCCTTGTGGAGCATAGGGCTACAACCACTCTGCTGGGGTTTCAGTAGCAAGTAGGTTTTATGGGTTGGAGTTGTTTGCTCCATGCCCAACCCTCCTTCTTTCCCCAGGCTTGGGACCAGCTATGGCAACTGCCAAGCTGTATTTTTTTCCTGCCAGAGTAAACTTCTCTTAGATGGACCACTGTACAGACCTCTAACTGCACTGCTATTTACCCATGGGTGGGGTGGATTCAAGCCTTTTCCAAGGGCATTAGTGTGAAGTAATGCAAACAGCTTTGGCCAAAACTTGAACTCGGTTCACCAATACCATTTTCCATGCCAGTATCCATTACACCTTGTCACACATCCATACATGGGTATGAGTGTGCATATATTTATACACACATTCAGTATTTATTTACATGTATTTATACCTAAATCCATATCCAAATATATGAAAGTATGAGAGAGAGGGGCAATATAATGTTGAAGCTAGATGCCAACAATTAAAGCTGATGCCACCATTTCAAAACCTGGCAGTCACTCACCTAAAGCAATGAAAGCATGTTCTTTAAAATAACCAGTCATATAATTACTGTGGGTTTCACTTATACCTACGATGTGCCAGTCGATGTTGTCAAATTCCAATTGTAGTTGGTCTAGTCTATGGTCCTCAGCTATGCCACGTACATTATAAGTGTAGATCTTCATGTTGTTTAGTTTGTTTAATGTCCAAGAGGACAAGAAATTCAGTGGAGTAGTTAATAACAACATCGCTGGCAACGTAATAACCTTTGACAGTATATCAGACGGAATCGCTTGGATAACAGTTAGATTAAGCAATAGATACACGCTAAAGATAATCCAGGTTTACGCTCCTACTTTGAAAAGCTCTGACCAAGACATAGAAGAGTTTTATGACAATATCAGTAAGATAATGGACAGAGAGAAGATTAACTACACAATACTCATGGGTGACTTCAACGCTAAGGTAGGTCAAGGAAAAGTTGGCGAGTCTAGTGTAGGAAAATACGGAATAGGACAGAGAAATGAGAGAGGTGACATGCTAGTAAATTTCTCAGAAAGATACGGTTTAAAGATAACAAATACATTCTTTCAAAAACGGGAAGGTCGAAAGTGGACTTGGAAAACGGCACGACTAAAAACAAAATCGACTTCATACTAACTAACAAGATCGATAACATTAAAGACGTTAACCGTTATAAATAAATTTCGACCGACAAGGCAACCTTCAGATAAGATGAGACACCAATTTCAATCTGAATTTCATGGTTTTAGCTCACTGTTTAGTCACTGTTTTTGTATCTGGCCTATAGGATGACACCATTTTGTATGATGTTTTTTGGACGCTTCAAGTGTCTTATCTACCGAAATATATGATACATACATCTATTCAAGAATGCAGACCAAGAAGTAAAGATGCAGCTTAAATGGAGCCTAGAAGAATTACCTATATACTTGCTTCATTATACTTAGAATAGTTAGGAGAGAAGATCACTTGACTGCAATCAATTACATATAGAAACATATAATTCTAATGCAGTTGTTCTTTGAGTTTTACCAATATGGATACACACACAGAGAGTAGTGTATAGGAATAAAAGTTACACTGACAAATGATAGTAAGACAACAGTTTATTATTTATTTATTTATACATGATATTTCTTTATTGATCCACAACAAGCTGTACACCTGGTTTCACTCTCTGGATTATTCAACTGGTTTCACTCTCTTGAATAATCAAGAGAGTGAAACCAGTTGTACAACTTGTTGTGGATCAATAAAGAAATATCATGTATATTATGGCCTACCCCAGGTATTGAGCATTCTACAAATAACCATGGTCTAATGAATTATTTTGACACAGTAGTGTGACAATTTGATGCAAACGGATTATATATATATATATATATATATATATATAAAATGTGATTAGTAGAGTTGTATAGAGGTGTTGGTGGCCTAATGGTTAATGGCATGGAGAATGGAATCAGCACTCCAGCCGATACAGTTTGCGTTCACTTCACACTAATGCCCTTGGGGAAAAGCTCCCCAGCTATAGGTAAACAGCAGGTTAGACTGGGCTCTCTAGCCATGGTTGGCAACCAGTCTAGGAGACAGAAAACACTGGTTTCAATCCAGGGAGTGGGGTCCCCTTAATGACCACAACCTGTTGTGGAGCATGAAGAGCACAGCATGATATGTAGAGTGCCCTGGTCATCCACTGCATCCCAGTCTGTCTTCAGCCGTCCTGACTAGCCTTGCTGCTGGAACCTGGCAGACAGGTACAAGAGGGTGAGGCTGACGATGCACCTCAACTCAACCTCACTTCAAATGCAAGTCTTGGCTTCAGACTCTTCTGTGCACCCCCAGCTGCTTCCCCACTCAAAACTGAATGATGATAATGAATAGATTTGCATATATATTTTAATTTTAGTTTTGTACATACTTTTCTGTTTTTCCACTTTTGTGGAAAACTCACTGCCTGTTTAGAGAATGAAGTGAATTATTTTTTTTTTTTTCAAATTGCTCACCACTTGAATTAAAAACAACCAATCCAAATTGCATATTTGCATTATTAGCAAAAGCTGGAATCTCAATAAATCTCCTTGTTTCTCAAGAAATTCAAAATTTTAGCATCTCTGAACAGTGGACCTATTACTCTCGTCTTCGTTGCATTCAACTTTAGAACAAATTGACTGGTCCACTTTTCAAACATCATCAACTAGAGTGATGGATTGGTTTTCTTTTTTTTTAAACCTACTGTATCCAAGAGGTCACTAGCAAAAACAAAAGAGTTTTCTCATCTTCAGGACATTTGTTAAAAAATCATCAATCAGGTGAGGTTCAAAGGAAGGCAGTTTGAATTTTTTATTACCTGCTATAAAAATTAATTTGCTTAATTAGTTAATTTAAGTACTTGACAGGTGCAATGAGTTTGTGTGAACTTGGTTAGATGAAGTTTGAACCCAAAACTAGACATGTCTTTAACCCTTGATAATTGTAAAACTATTATTCTCTTGTGATATTAAATATTCACTCTCTTCTCTAACTTCAGATAGGGAGGCCATTTTGAATAAATACTTAATTATCTTCAAGATTGCAAACCGTTTAATGTATTCCATGTGGATATTGTAGATTTTACAAGATTTCAATTTTCTTCTTTCTAGTAGTAAATTATCTTGAATTTTTATTAGATGGAACATTGTCAACCATTATTAATTTTTTCCTTTGTCTTAATTTAAGTGGCTTTTCATCGCAACTACTCAGACCTTCAATCTACGGCCATTGATAAGCAATGTGAATCCGAAATAAATAAGCTTTCAGCGAGACTCAAACTCGTATACCTTTTGCCTTAGGAAGCCTATTTTTTCATAACAGCTGCTCTACTACTTAAGCTACTGGAGCTATATGGTTGGCAGAAGATCAACTCTAACCATATAAACTTACTCTTGATTTCTGCCGATGTCATTGTTTGTATGTACACTAGTAGTATTAGTAGTAGTAGTAGTAATATTATCTTGAATTTTTTAATGCATTGTCGACCATTAGAGCGCCTGTTAAAGAAAATCAGGCTTCCTAAGGCAAAAAGGGTACATGTTCAAGTTTCACCAAGAGCTTATTCTTTATTTTTGCTCTATGCTGTTTACTAATGACCGGTTTGTGTAGTTTCGATGAAGAGCAACTAAAATTAAGATGAAAGAAATATTAGTCAAAAATTAATAATGGTTTCTTCTTCCTAGTTGAGTAAACTGTAAGGATCCTGACTAACCAAGCATCTGTGATTACTTCTCAACCACTAATCCACTTCTCTATGATTTAGCTACGTACAGTAATGTTTATTGTTACCTACTTATAACTTTATTTATATTTCAAAAGGTTTTCTCCGACTTTTTTAATTGCAAAGTCTTTGAACATATCCTGAAAACTAACTTTATCATGGTAGAAGTTTTGAAAATTGTTCTTTTTGAAAAACGGTCAGAAAAACATTTTTTAACATACCTCAAATATTAAGTACGTCATGATTAAAAGAGAAAGTTTTTTGTCTTTAACGGACAACTCTGTCTGTTCCCGGTTTTCATTATGGAGAACGTGTTGCCATGGACGACTGCCATCGACACACGCTTGAAGAGCCAGCTGGTCTCACACGGTTCATTGTAGCGTTGAGAAGCTATGGAGCCTATTAGGCGAATGAGTTTCATCCAAGTTATTGTAGACTGATTTACTTGGACTAGTGTTCTCATCTTGGTTATTATAGTCTTTAGGTGTCAGCAATCTTCTGGGCATATACTCATTAACTAGGAAGAATTAACTAATATGAGATATCCTATAGCATGGACAGCGAAATGAGAACAACCTACCTTCAGGAAATTGAATAAAGGCTTTGGTTTGAAATTCCCAGATGGTTACCAACTATGATAGACACCTGAAGAAGGCCAGAGGGTACAACAACCGAAATGTTGTGAACATAACAACCAAGATAAGGACACTAGTCCGAGTAAATCGGTATAAAATAATGATAATTCCACCTCTCAGAAATTCAGACAAGTATCCGAGTTCTATTTAAATTTATTGATTCGTTCAGATTGAGTAAAGTCCGAAACATATTCCCATTTCTGTAGAAATTGATTGAGAATAGAACAGATTTTTAGAACATTTTATTTTAGTGTGGAAAAAAAAAAAGTATACAATTTGTATATACAAGCACACATCATAACAATCATATTTACACAATATCTAGGGCCTCAGACCTTTTGCGGTGGTGTATTAAACATCATAATTCTTTCTTAAAATCATTTGCATCTGATGATAGCACTACATATTCCGGTAATCTATTCCAAAGTCCCACCACTCTATTGCTGAAAAATAATTTTCTGATATTTAATCTACTTCTATTTGCTTCTACCGTATATGGTTGGCCTCTCAATCCCTTGTACCCCCTTTTGGTAAAAAATACATCAGGGTCTACCACTTCTAAACCATGCATAATCTTGAACATTTCTATTAAGTCTCCCTGATCTCTCTTATTTTCTAGACTTACAACCAATAGCTTGCATGATCAGAACCCCTTCAATTGCTTCAGTCTTCTTTAGTACTGAAAGAATTTAATAGCTATGAAACAAGAGTAAAAACAAAAGAGATTGAAATAGAAAAACAGAATCAAATCTGAAAATAATCGTCTGAAAATGCTTTTAATGCCTTTTTTCTTTCTATCTTTTTTACAATGTCTGCAATTTACTTGTTACTGTTTTTGCTTTGGTCTCATTTGTCACATGTCAATCTCGTTCACTGTCAAGGGGAATCATTTTAATTGAAAAGATGTCGACCAGGAATTCTGTACGTCATAGCCAGCTTTTTTCACTTGTCCATTGTCATTTGACAAAAAAAAGCCAGCAAGGATCGTGCAGTCCCGATTCTGTCACTTCTAATCTTGTGAGCCATGAGAGACTCCAGCATCCAGCTTGGCTGACAAAGAATTTAAAACAGAAAAAATACACTTGGGATTTCTGCTTCCAATCTGATAAGTGAGGGAATTGATAGACACAGTTAAAATGTCTATGAGATGGTTGTTAAGAAGCAAGTGATGACATCAGATCCTGTCAGTGTCAATAAGATGTCATCTTTTCTTTTTCTTTCCATAAAGAAAACTGCAAGTGGCACCTTATGTTACTTGTCCATAATGCAGATCTGAAACTGGCCTAAATAAACACCTTAATTTTCAGTCTGCTTTCTTGTTGTGGCAGATCTTTAAGATGCATCCAACGCATCTCTATAAGACATATTTTGGTCGGCCGGTCCCTAATATGTATGTCAGCCGTATCATGTTGGATTGATATGAAACTTGGTCCAAACCTTTGGTTGAACCATCCTCGTCTTCCTCTTCCTGCTCCTACTACCACAACTAGTAATGTTAAATATCAATTTTCTCAGCTGTATCATCTTGGATTGATATGAAACTTGGTCCAGACCTTTGGGTGAGCCATCCCTGCCTCCCCATCCTCCTCCTGTGACTACTACCACAACTATTAATGCTAAATATAATTGATATGAAACTTGGACCAGACCTTCAGGTGAACTGTCCTCTTCTTCTTCTTCCTCCTCCTCCTCCTATTACCATGGATGGTGGATGCAAAAATATTGCTCATAATTATTTGAACAAGCACAAAATCTGTTTTCAGGGGCCATTATGGATTTTGAGCAGTGGTGGGAGGGGGATCAAAATTAACTTACTAGTTTGGCAACTCTTCCATATAGCAATGTGAGTTCACTTTTTTAATCTCCTTAAAAGATTCTGAACAAAATTTTAGAAGGAACAACTTTTTTTTTTATATTTAAAATGTAATTCTATTAAAAAACATTTTCCAGAAATTAGCACCCAGAAGCACAAAATATGACTAAATGTATCCCTTGTTATGTTCATTGCAAAAGATTTGTTTCTTCTTATGTAATGTTCCTGTTTTTAACTCTCAAAACCAGACAATTAGAATCAGAATGGTTGTCTGTTCAAATACTTATGACAGGTACTGTATATATTATGAAATTATTCAACATATAATGAGGTTAATTAGTTCAGGTCTAATTAATTAAGGATCTGACTCCTCTGAAAATCCCTAACCGTTATAAGTTTGTTTACTTCTAAATGTGGTGAAGTAATTGTAGTAGTAATTTCGAAGTGGTCCAGTCACAATACTATGCTATGAATTTTCTTACAAAATACCACGTTCATAAGAAAATGCATTCAAAATGGAATACATCCTGAAAATCTCATTGTAATTGGCCCATTAGTATATTTTTGGTGAAATTTTAAAATGTATATGAAAATTGGGATAAAATTTCCGAATGCACTATTCTACTAGATCACCCTTCAGCGGTTTGTGAGTGTAAACAAGTTTTCAGCCTCATTATCTCCAGTTTTATATTGTCTACAGAAATAATTTTTAGTTGATAATTTTCTACAATCTTTCTTTTATTAATAACACAAAGATTATTACGATATAATTAATAGATTTCAAGTTACAGACGTTTTCATCAACACATGTTGATTTTTGCCAAAACGATCTCTCTCTTAACTCAGATTTTGTCCGTTATATCTGATATCCAGCTTAATGAGGTCCTTTGTAATTGCATCTTTGTGTATCATAAAATGTGACAATGTCTATCAAATCTCAATGATCGCCTGAATTCATAATAAGTTTATAATACTTTGCCTCTTACCAATAAAATGATTCTGTCACATCAGTGTATGTATTTTGTTGAATGTTTTCACTTTATATAAAGCATGCATAATTAAGCACACAATTTGGTCTATTGTGATCTTTTCTATATGACACATTCTCTTAGATAAAGGATTTATCTTGTGATGTGACTATGTAATTTTTATTATAAATAATAATTCCTTACATACATAATTTAAGATACCTCCTGAAGAGGAATGATTCAGTCTTGCAAACCATTGCTAATGAGTTCTGTCCTCACTGAGTGGCCTGTTATTTTTCTCTGTTATCAGACTAGTCAAAGGTTAGTGACATGGTCTGTCTGGAAAGTATACAGCCATTTAATATTAACAAAAAATAGCCTACCTAGGGCAATGGCTCCTTAGTCCCTTTAGTCTCTTCCACTTTTCAAAACAGTCTGCAAAGTTGGGATCACCATCAGCTGCCTCGTCACATTCTCTTTAATCACTCTATGGTCTGAAACCTCCTCCTTCCAACGGCAAAAACCCAGAAGTCGTAGGGAGTTAAATCTGGACTGTAGGGGGATTGACAGACCTGCTTGATGCTCTGTTTTGCCAAAAAACCCAACCCAACACAAAATGTGAAAAATGGGCCGACTAAGTCATTGTGAATGCAATGATCGCAAGCTCATTTACACAAGCTCACTCAAATGCATCTCACTACTGACTGAGTAACCCTACAGGAGAGTCTATTTACATGTGTAGAAAGGTCCCCTTGACTTCTTGGTAAGTTATATCACGGCTTATGTGTGTATATATATATATGTGTGTGTATATATATAT
>VCCN01003262.1:3324869-3339509 GCA_006491835.1 Architeuthis dux
GTTGAAAACCGTTTTTTTTTTTTTGCTGGAATCTTTTGCACATACCTAATAGATTATGTGTGTTTGTATAGCAATTTTTTCTTTTTTAACTTTAACTTTAAAACTACTTCATTTGACTGAGATGAGATCAATAAAGGGGGGAAAATAGATTTCTGACAAAAAAAGACCTCTATCCAAAAAATAAAAATATGCACTTGGAGGTGGCAAAAAAGCTATAACTGCTTAGGATGCCTACAGGAAACGTTCTCAACCAGACTCCTCCCCGACAAAAAAGAAGAAAAATTAGATGATCCAAGTGGATGAAGATTGATAAGATTTGTATGGGTGGCAGTGGGGTGTTTAGATAGTGGGCCACCCACTTCAAAACCCATACCTGACCCTTTCAAAAAAAGTAACTCCCCATTTAACAAACCAGGTCACCTGGGACATACAAAACACATCTCAGTTCATTCACACCACACCACATGGATGATCGCATGACTCTGCTATGTTCAAATTTCTTCTGATGACGTCATTCACAACGATAAAATGCATAAAGATTTATCTTCATGATAATAAACACATTTGCGACGTAACACACTTTTCTCAATCATTCTTTTCCACATTGTCTAATCATATCCACCATTCTGTTGGATTCCCTCACATCCAAACAACAAACATATCCTTATATGTATGTATATAGGCCTCAAAATCTACAAATATATTCATAGACTTTGCAACTGAATGTTGATATATAGACATATACATGCGCAAGTTTATGTAAATAGACAGACTTTTTATCTATGTGCATAAGAATACAATTATATCTATAGTGGATTTCATATACACAAGCTCACCTACACACAACTTTACATCTCTCTGTATAAATGCATGTATATGTACGTTTATACACATACACAAAATTGTACATCTGTGTATAAATGTATGTATGTGTATACATACACAGCTTTACATAACTGTGTATAAATGTGTGTATGTATATGTTTTACTCACAATTTTACATCTCTGTATATAAATACATGCTTGTATGTTTATACACACAAACACGTACACAAATGTTCTCTTTGTGGTATTCTGAACTCATGATTACATTTAGGCAAACTACAATTTAGTCAACTACCTGTTTTTTTTTCCCTTACAAAATAATAGTATTTCGTATTTTGACGAGGGAGTTTTTTGAGTCTACACTTTGTTGGAAATCTTTTTTCTTCTGCTATTGCCAACTCGCTCAGCACAATGCTGTAGACATGAAAAGCAAGATTTGATTGTCCATGATTGTGCGATCCAAGACCTGCTCGCTGGGCACCTGATTAGTCACAATCTTCATCTTACACCCTTTCAAGTTACAAACGTTCAAAAATAGAAACAGTTTTTTTTACAAATTTGAATTCTGGTTCCCTGAATTTGGGTCAGTGTGTCTGTGTATTTATTTGTACTAGTCCATGACCCGTGGCTTCCCTGACGATTATCATGAGTGTACAAGAACAGGCTCGGCTGATGACTACTGCTGATACTATAAGTATAACAGATACAGTAGGGAGGCAGAGGGGAGACAAGAAAGTTAGGTAGTTTAGTAAGAAGGGGGTGGGCAGAAGAGGAAGGTAGTTAAATAATAGGGTAGGAAGGGAAAAAGGAGAAAGGTTAGGTAGTTTGCGGAGAGGAAAGACAGTTAGGTAGTTTAATGAGGGTAGGAACGGAGAGGGGCTGGTGGCTGCTACTGTTACTATAAGTGTGACAGACATGGCTCTTATTATATAGATGATGATTAGTATAAATAAGAGCAGTAAATATGTATTTGTCTCGTGTTTTGCATCTAATCTGTTGAACACTGACTCATTGCTATAGTTATTCAATCATAGATAAACTGGATTTTGAATCTTCTGCAAGAGGCTTGCCTTTTTGGTTGTTAATAACAAATGTTTTCTCCTTATTCCACTCCCAAAGGTTGTAAAGTAGATTCTTTCTTCAAAGAGAAATGAGAAACTACATAACAAGAACTATAAGTTCAAGATTGCGTCCACCATCTGTGGTAGTAGTAGTAGTAGTAGTAGTAGTAGTAGGAGAAAGATGGGGATAGTTCACTTGAAGGTCTGGACCAAGTTTCATAATACGGCTCAGAAAATTAATATTTAGCATTACTACTTGTGGTAGTAGTAGGAGGTAGAGGAAGATGGGGATAGTTCACCTGAAGGTCTGGACCATATTTCATATCAATCGAACATGATACGGCTGAGAAAATTTATATTTTACAAATTAGGGACCAACCAACCGAAAAGTGTCTTATAGAGATGCGTGGTAAAATTCCTCTTCAATTAGAAAGAAAATAGAAATATTTAGAATTTCTGCTACTTTTCAGTAATTAAGCATTGAAGGTTAGAAATGTGGATTGTGGATAAGTGGGCTGATAATCATATTTAGCATGAGGAAAAACATGACGAGTCTTCAATATCTATCCCTAAATCTTTATCCAAACCAATTTTATATATACTAGTAAGGGTTGTGAATTCACCATCTTTATTGAAATTCGCAAATCACCTATCACTCCATTCATACACTACTGAATTTGGGACAGTTGAGGTATAATAGATGCAAAAGATAAACAAATATTAGAAACCATCAACCAAAAATGTCACCATATGTTTCTTCAGTTTTTAAGTTGGGCTGGCTGGCTATGGATGTATCACGTGTACAGGCTGCACCATGGAGCTAACAGGCTGAAAATTTAAACATTTACTGCTTATTACGTCTAGAAAAAACGTTTTTTTTAAAAATGACGAAACAAGCAATAGGTGTAGCTCAAATGATTCCTGCTGATTACAGCTTCATTTGCTTGTCTGCACTGCTTATCTTTTGTTTACATCCCGTATGGAATAGTGCACAAAGTCAAATGGAATGAAATGGATTTTCAGAAGATTGTGTTGCACCAGTCCATAATTTATCCATACATACATAATCCTGTCATTTTTGATAGGTACTATGCTAGTAATAAGATGAAACATCATTCCTTCAGATTCCGGAACACTTCATTAAATTACCAATTACTGTTAGGAGGCATTCTGTTTGTAAGTGAACCAGCAGGTGTTGTAGTCATGTTACTGAGGCCAAATTGCTTCGGTCCTCTCTCTCTTTCCTCTAAAGTGTACATGACCTTTGCATGTTGTTACCATAATTATTTACTCTTAACTAAGAGTATACTACCACCCTTCATTTCTCCGTCTATTAATTGGATTGCATGCTTAGGGTGAGTAGATAGATTCATCATCCGAAAGTACCCAAAGGCTGTACAAGAGTTAGACTTGAACATCACTCCTATCGCTAAGAAATTTCACATCTTTCCACTCTGCATTGCTGTTTAATTTATTAACCAATGAAGGATGAAAAACTAAATTAGTCGATATGGCTTTTCAACATTTGTGAAGTTTTATTATTATTATTATTGGATAAAGTAATTGTAGCACATTATTTTTATTAAATTTGACTAGTTTTTACCTTCATCTTAATTTCAGTTTTTATTTCAGTGTTATTCGTGTGTTGCATATAATCATTGGAAATAATGAAAACAAATAATTTATAAAAACTGTAATTAATAACCAGCTTCCAACTACAATTGCTCTAATTTTTATATGTTTTACTCGTTGCTGTAGAAATTAAGATGTAGGTAAAAACTAGTCAAATTTAATAAAAATAATTTGTGAGTTTTTTTTTTTTCTAACTTGTCTTCATACAACACACATTATTTTATAGCATATGGCTGCAGTAGTTTATAATTGCCTTCTTATAGATGGGTGTTATCCATAGCTAAAGTGCTCCACTTGAGTTGGCTTTGAATTTTAATTCTATTTTGCTGGTTATCATAAGTGTACAACAGCTTGCTCTGCTGATGGCTGCTACTGATACTATGTGATAGACACAGTAGGAAGGGAGATGAGAGAGAAGAAAGTTATGTAGTTTATTAAAAGGGTAGGAAGGGAGGGGGGCTGATGACTGCTACTGATACTATAAGTGTTACAGACGCAGCTCTTATTATATATATATATAACTATCAGGATTACCCAGGGTTGCCAGGGAAAAATAACTTCAAATATAGAAATACAGAAAAACAAATGATATTTTATAGAGATTTCATAAAAGGAAAAAGCAAAATTCCCCCCACCCCGATTCTGAGCCCTAAATGAAAAAAGTTTACCCCTCCCCCTGATTTGTGGAAAAAAGAGTCCCCCATCCGATTTTGACCTCTAAAAGAGAAAAACAAGGTGCCAACCTGATTTTGAGACCTAAAATTCCCCCTCACCGATTCTAACCCCTAAACAGAAAAACATTTACATTGTGAAAACATTCTATTTCTCTCTCCCATAGAAACATTCTCTATTCTCTACTACTACTTTAGAACACTTACAGATGCTTATTTAAGTCACACTCCATCATTTATCTACTGGACATAAAATATGTGTTCAGTTTAACATAATACTTGCATTGTGAATCGGACCCCCCACTAAAAACTCGATAGTGTTGGAATTTTCAAAAAACAAAGTAGCCATGGTCTATCCCGGAGTTAATCAATATCCATGCAAAAAATCAGACTTTTAGTTTGGCCATGATGTTCACTGCAGACATACCTATACACATAAATAGTCACACAAATAGTGACTTTCACATAGTATTAGAGATGATCTCCTTCTTGAGTAAAACAATTGCAGAACTGCAACATTTTGAAGGTACTACGTGGATTACAATTCTTTTTTTATTTTTTGTAACTAACCGAAAATCTTGACCAGATAAAATCTTGGTGTAGTCTATGATTGGATAGTTTTAGTCTTACTCCACAAAATAATTTTTTGTTTGCTTCATAATTTTCCAAAGTAATTATATTAATTTGATCAGCTAATTTAATTATAAATTTCTCGCTATGATTTCAACTGATGTGTTGCACCTTGACTGGGTTTTTCTTTCGAATTACCCAAAAGGATGAAATTTGTTTTTTACAGGCAACTAATTATGATTTTATTGCAAGTGGAACTAAAAGGAAACTTAGGTGACATTGTAATCCTCTTACTAATGGAGTTTATGTAGGTACGTAGCCAAAACTACTGCTGCTAAATTGAAGACTGCTCCCTCTTTATGTTGGCTTTGTATTTTGTGGGTAAATGAATGATACTTTCATTGTCAACAATATTTGATTAATTCAGTCGAGTATTAACAGATTGTAGATTTTAAAAAACTGTTGATAATGATTGACTGTATGATAAATCATGTTTAGTCTTGATATTTATTAAAACTATATTTAATTATTCTGCATTTTATATAAAATATATGCAAATGAGCACTCCTGGCCAAGATGTTGTTTACATATAGTTGCGTATACAGTGCTACAATGGCGCAGTTCATATCCACTTTGGCAGTACATATATGAAAATTGGAACAATACAAAGAATATATCTTCTATATAGTAATTGTAAGCTTGGTTTAATGACAGATATTAACAGATTAAAACAGATTAAAAATGCAACAAAATATTACGTACTTGCAGATCCTTTATTCAAATGTTCACAATGACCACGGTCAGTGACAGCCACGTGTGTCCTCTCCGATCTACTAATAACACAGTACAATAATGGCTGCTCGTTGACCAGCACCCCCTAGCGGAAGTTTTCTGCCTAATGGGAATAACTCATGATACTTACTTAACATTAATAATAATCCTAACATAAGGAAATGTAACCAAAACTAAGTGGATGAGTACATTGTTTCAAACTAGCGAGTTAACTAAATTGTTTAATGCGGTATGGAATGATAGTATGTAGGTTTGTATTTTAATCTATACTATTATTCTGCTTGTTTATATATACGACCATTGCTTTCTGATCATTATTCATTCTCTTCATATCTCTTATCCTTTCTCTTTTCCCTCCTCCACCCACCCTTGCAATGTAATGAACAAGGGTAAGAATGGAAGAGGATGCTTATGCTTGAATGGGAGCAAAAGGGACTCAACCTTCACTATAACTGTCATTCATTCATTACTCCTCCCTCACAAGTCTGAAGCCTAAAAATTAAGTTATAGTAGTAGTAAACCACTGGAATATAGACAGATAGCATAAGTAATCAACAATAATAATAACATATATTAGTTTAATTGCCTTTGAATGTTATAGTTAATATAGACACATACCATACATAATAAATTACTTTAGAAAAAGTATATACTTTAATTGCAGAAATATATGCGAGAGTAATGATTATATCTTAGTTGTTAACACCCATGGAATTTCCACAAGTCCACCTAGTTATGTATGAATGTGTTGGTGTGTGTGTGTACTAAATTGATTGCTGGATAAATATTGAACTCAAGAACTCTTTATTTATTAATGGTGCGAATAGCATACTGTAATTTTCTAAGCTATTAAGACAAATCTTTAAGTAATCTGAAGAATAACCACTCGTATAGGAGTTGAACGTTTGACCTCTGGTTAATGGGCACTATCACCCAAATTATATTATCATGAGAACACTAGAGAAATCCTTATCAGTTGCTTTGAAGTAGTTGAGTATAGCCTACCATACTTTGATTCAGGCTTGCATTTGGGTTGATAATTAGATGAGTTGTTATAGCAACTCGCAATCATTTCAAATTAATAAAGGTAAAAAGATGAAATCTTCTCAAGAAGAAAACAGCTTGTAGTATATTCCACTTCAGTTAGGATTTTATGCACTAATCTTTTTCTTTTGTTGTCTGTTTATTCCTGTGGACTTCTTGTGGAGCATAGCACTCTGCTGTGATTCCAGGTAGAGTTGCTGACCTCATGACCATTTCTCCTCCTTTATATAGGCTTTGAAACAGCTATGGCAACTGTAGTTTTTTTTCTGTCAGAGAAAAATTCTCTTAAATGGACTGCCTTACAGGGATTATAGCTGGGGGAGGGGTGAATGCATGCCTTTTCTTAGGGCATTAGTTTAAAGTGAATGTAAATAGCCTCGGCCAAAACTTGAACACGGTCCTCCAATTCCTATCTCCGTGCTGGTAAGCGTTACGTCACTCCACATCTCTAAGCTTTTTGGATTTGGTTTGACCAGTGTGCCACTGCAACGTTGGTGATCTATTTATTCTGGCAACTTCTTTTACTAGCCTTTATTCCCCACAATCATCTTCTTGCAAGGTTGTAAGTCCCTCTCATGTTCTGAATACTTTCTTTGAAAAGAGCGCCTTTCAATGGATTTCCTCTTCCTTCTTTGCCGTCTTTTTGTCCTGAGGTAATCTCACAGCATAGTCCCATCAATTCAAAAGAGTCATCTTTGTATCACTCCGTAAGTATGCATTTAATACCTGTTCATTGCACATAGTAGGCCTCTACTAGTACATCTTCCTATTTTTACAAAGCTACACTGACCTGGATAAATACACCAAACCTAAATACAACCAGCTTTTCTTCTTTTTTTTCTGTGAAGATTGTTAGCATTCTACCAGTCTATACAAGTGGAGCTGCTTTCTTTGGGTTTCGGGATGTGTTCTTGAGTCTAACAAATAGACATTTTGTGGCTTTACTTAACTTCCAATCGTTAATCATTTTCTAGAACAGGGATCCGTAAGATACGGCCCACGGGCCAAATCTGGGCCACCATTACATTTCATCCTGCCCGCTGATAATATGAAATATGCCATTATTCTTAAAGGATAATTTTATATTACTTTTCCTTTTAAAGTTATTATGTATAAAATAAAAAATGATTTGATTCATGTATCTAATAAGTACGAACAAAAATTATAGTATACAATAAAAAATATATACAAAAAATTAAATCTTTTTTTTATTTTAGAAAATATTAAAAATAAAATGGTTACTAATCATAATTAAAGAAGATTATCTGAAGATATCGTCATCATCATCAACAGCAGCAGCAGCCTTTTAACATCCTTTGTTGGACATAGGCCTTCTCCAAGCTTTGCCAGATTACTTTATCGCAGTGTTGCAATGCCAATGTCTTCTGAACCAGTCTAAATCCTCACGCCTTCTTATTTTCTGTTGATCACTTTTCACATTTGATTTCTGGAAATCCATATTGTGAGTCATGATTGTTGTGTTCTTGTTGTTCTTCTTGTAGTAGCTGTGTGAAATTAGAATGCGTTTTGATTCGTAATCTGTTTAAGAAAAGAAGACAGAACAAGATAACACGTGTGATAGGGTTGATTAGCCTGGTAAGAAGTGACCCTTTCCTGCTCCCACTTCCGGCTCGCGCTTTTGGGACCGGAAGCGGAACAGGGAATGCTGGGAGCTTCCTCGGCATGTTTATTTATACAGATATATTTATATAAACATTATAATGATGTCCAGCGGTTGTCTGACATTCTCGCAACCTGGCCTGCCCATTGCCATTTGAGTTTTCTAATAGATTCTATGATATCTGTGACTCCTGTGTTTTCTCTAATATACTGTGCAGTCTTGTGATCCTTCCATGTGATGCCAAGCATGATACTCTCTTGTACACATTACATGGTTCTTAGTTTGAAAGCCAATCTTTTGGTTAGGTTCCACGTTTCAGCTCCATAGGTGACTATCGTGAGGACGCAATCGTTATAGACCCTTCTTTTCAGGACTAATAGGATTCTTTTGTTCTGGAATGTTGAGCTTGTTCTACTGAAACCTTGCCAGTCTAGGGTGATTCTTCGTTTGATTTCTTCTTCTTTTGAGGATTTCATGGAGATTCGTTGTCCCAGGTAGATGTAGTGGTCTACTTTCTTTAGTTCTGTGTTTTTCAATCTTGATCTTTGTAAAACAATCAATCATAGAAAAATATGTACAAAAAAATTGTATATCAAATTTCTAATAAACTTAACCTGCCAAGAACCACTGTTATATCAATCACTAAAGAATAATGATAGATTTGAAGATATATATAAAAATTACAGCAATTGTAGTTGGAAGCAGTTTATTAATTACAGTTTTTATAAATTATATATATATATATATATATGCAACAGTTGATACTGGAAGGTTAAATTCATTAGAAATACTTATACTATTTCATCATTCTCATTGATTGTTCAGCTTTAATACTTCTGCTAAATGAATTGTATTAGAGTTTAAGTTTATTCATAAATGAAAATATTATTTAATATGGTTTAAAATAAATGATTAAGAATATAGTGTTATGTTAATTTTATATACATACACCCCTGGTGTTTGTCTTGGCCCGCAAGTCCAAAAACATTGCTAATTTTGGCTCACTTCCCAAAAAGATTGCCGACCCTTGTTCTTCAACGCAAGTCAAATAAGAACCTCCTTAACCCTTTAAGTGCTGTATCAGATTCATCGCTTCCCTACAGATGACTAAATCAGCCCAGATCAATTGTATAAATGAAATCCTTGGGCATAGCAAAATAAATACACCAAAAATGAGTTTCCTTTTGGCAGATTCATTTTCACTGTTGGTTTCTGTGTTTTTTGTATTCAAAGCGAACTCAATTGGAGCACTTTACCTATGGATAGAAGAAGGCAATTATAAACTACTACAGTCTTGTAAAGACAAGTTAGAAAGAAAAAAAACAACTTCACAAATTATTTTTATTAAATTTGACTAGTTTTTACTTTCAGTTAATTTTATACAACTTTCAATTCGGGCCGTTGTTTCTACGGCAACAAGTAAAACATATAAAAATGACAGCAGTTGTAGTTGGAAGCTGGTTATTAATTACATTTTTCATAAATTATTTGTTTTCATTATTTCCAATGATTATATGCAACACACGAATAACACTGAAATAAAAACTGAAATTAAGATGAAGGTAAAAACTAGTCAAATTTAATAAAAATAATGTGCTACAATTCATCCAATAATAATAATAAAACTTCATAAATGTTGAAAAGCCATATCGACTAATTTAGTTTTTCATCCATCATTGGTTAATAAATTAAACAGCAATGCAGAGTGGAAAGATGTGAAATTTCTTAGCAGTAGGAGTGATGTTCAAGTCTAACTCTGTATAGCCTTTGGGTCACTTTCAGATGATGAATCTATCTACTCACCCTAACAATGCAATCCAATTAATAGAGTAAGTGGTTAGGGGTGGTAGTTTGCTCTTAGTGGAGATTAAATAATCATGTTAACAACATGTAAATTGGGTTTCTACAAAAATGGTTGTCTCCATTGTTTAACACTTTCCTGCTATTACTTTTAAAGAATTCTGCTTCGAATAGATAAAAGGTGTCATAAAAAAAATCATCAGTTGCTAATTGTTTTAAATTTTAGACTATAGATATCAAAACCTTTCCTTGCACTACACTAACCACAGAAGAAAGACCCTTTGTCCTGGTATGAATCCGCTTCCTTCTCTAAGTTAAAGATGCACTAATAAAAGTCTCTGACCTAGCATAGGATAGAACTACAACTTGATATCTTGTTGTCCTATACCTTATGACTAAGCTGTACTAGTAATTGTTTCATTAAAGGTGTAGAATTGATGAAGAAAAGCTTTTTATGAAAACAAATTGCAGCTCAGTACTTTTATCAGTAAAATGTTAATATGTAACATTTAGAATTATCAGTAAAATACTCTGTATCGTTGTGAACCGTGTTGCTGTGTCATAATACAAAATATAAAAAAATGTATTACAGTCATATGTCGACTTATGCCCAATAACAGATATGACAGACGTTGTGAAATGATTGATGGACAAAGTTCTGGTGCTTTGGTTGAAGCGTCATTGGGAACAAGCGTCGATGTGACGAAAAGCAAAAATAAATGAAATCAAAAAGAAATAGGATCTGTAAGCAGGAACCACAACACTAGTTAGAACAAAAACTAAGGGTTTATTTTATATTGTAGTCAGACCGGAGGCAATGTGATACGTTTTCTAGGGTTGGTAGATCAGTCTGTTAATGGTCAATCGTCAATCGTGGGACAGAAGGGAAGAGTTTGTAGCGGCGAAGAAGATGCAGAGTCTGGTCAAGTCGTAATCTCAGTCCTTACTCTCAGATCCTCAATGCCAGTCCCTTGTCCCAGCGAGTCGGTCACTTCAGCTAATGACGAGGGTTCGTCTGTTGGTTTCTCGAGTCTGCTGTTCTGGTGAAAACCCAGCTCCTTTTATGAGAATTGGTCATTTCTCGGAGTAGGCTTGACGCAGTGTGGGGCAATCAATCTCCCTCCCCACATGTGAGGGTCCCCCCAACTCAATTCAACATCCCCCCTGCAACCGCCCTCACCCCCTGGGCACCAAGCTGCAACTCTACTGGTCCGATTCCTCACCGCATATCCCCACGTCACTCCAGTGACCAAACAGTGGCCGCCAATTGGCTTTGTGTAGGTGGAAAAGGGGTGGTCCTTAAAATTGTTTTTATCAATTGGAATTACAACAATAAATTATGATTTCCTATCCCTTTGCCAGAAATACTTACATCTGGCCAAAAGCTACATCCATCAATGTCAGAGTCCAACCCAAAACTCATCTTTGCCTGGGAATTTCCTGGGTGGTCAAAATATACAGGCCCATTTTACCACATCTTGACATCTTTCCAGTTGGATTTTTAAAATAAACAGGCCCATTTTACAACATCTTGACATCTTTCCAGTTGGATTTTTAAAATAAACAGGCATATCTTACCCACTTGACATCCTTTTCAGTTGGATTTTAAAAATAAACAGGGTTTCTCAGTTGGATTCATGATTTAATTTGAAACCCTTCCCCAGGTAGTTTTTCATGCACTTGTAAAATCCAGGGTATAATTTATTTACTTCTAAAACCCTGCTACTGATAGTATCACAAATGTATAATAAAGAGGCTTTGGTAAATATGTGTCATCGTATCTTATGTTGTGCAGTACGTATTTTTCACTTCACCCTATAATGGTCGACTTATACCCAGGTTGAAATGTGTCCATATTTCCAGAACATAACCAGTCGATGCATGGCTGTATTGATGTGAAATATGGAAAAGAGATGGTTTTGCAATCTGAAAATATCAGCCAAAAACAAAATTGATGATGGAGTGTGATTAGAGTTTGGCATAATTTGTATTTGTGTGTAGAAATGCATGGCTGTATAAGACTACGAGAAAGGATATTTATCTGTGTGTGTAGAGATCCACATATATCCTGGCTATAGTTTTTTTAAATAAAGACAAGAGAGAAAGAGAATTATTTATGAGGAAAAATAGAGAGAAAGTTTTAAAATATAAGAAAGTGGTGTTATATGATATTTAGATAATTTATCTGGGTATTCTGATATATTTTTATACATTAAAAAATCACTAATACATTCGGGAAAATGCAAAAATAATATTGGAAAATTTCCAGTTAAAAACCTGTTCAATAAAAAATGTTGTTAATTTTTTTAAAAATCAATAGGAATTTTAAATATTAACTGCTTATTTTAAAAACGTGGGACATCTAATGTCTGTTATCTAGATTCAGGAGACTTATATCAGTAGATAAGCAAAACACAGCCCTTCGATTTTCTGCAATTAAAAATATAATTATCATTGATTGTAGCTTTGCCTGTTTACAAAGTTTCAACTATCCATTCTTCAACCTGCTGAGAAGTACGGAAAAAAACAGTGAAAATTATTCCAATTAAATCCTTATCCAAAATAATTTCTCAAGTGATGTCTAAGGGAGATAGTGTCTGGTGTACGCAAATTACCATGATTCTTATGCTTTAATGAATTCGTTGGCTATTCTCGTTTTCCAAGTATTTCGTTTCTTTTGAGCTTGGCAGATCTTTCGTTTTTGTCATTTGTCCTCTTCATTTCTGCGACGTTCTTGTTCAAACAGTTCTGCAGCGGTTGAGATGGTTTGACACCAGAGTTTGTGATTTACTGCTCGTTCTTTCCAGGTTTCGAGGTTGATGTTGGTCTTTGTCATAGTCTGCTTGAGTTGAGCTTTGTAACGGCGCAGAGGGAGGCCATGGGGTCTTTTGCCGAGACCGAGTTCGCTGTAGAGAATCCTTCAGGGAAGTCTGGTGTCACTAAGACGGTGCACACAGTCTGTCCATCTGAGCACATGTTTGATGATGGTGGCTTCGGTGCTGTTGGCTTGAGCTATCTCAAGGGCTGCAATGCTGTGGATGTAGTCCTCCCATTTAATGTTCATAATTGATCAAAGCTTCTGCTGATGAAAGCGCTCAGGTTTCTTGATGTCTTGATGGTACTGGGTCCATGTTTCACTGAATTTCACTACACACCTAGAGATTATTGAGACACATTAAAGTGTCACGACACACCGTTTGGAAAGCACTGTTTTAGACAATGCACATGTTGTCTGCTATTCTCGTTTCCGAGTATTTTGTTTCTTTTGAGCTTGGCAGATTTTTCGTCTTTGTCATTTGTCCTCTTCAGTTCTGCGACGTTCTTCTTCAAACAGTTCTGCAGCGGTTGAGATGGTTTGACACCAGAGTTTGTGATTTACTGCTTGTTCTTCTCAGGTTTTCGAGATTGATGTTGGTCTTTGTAACAGCACAGAGGATACCCGCAGGGTCTTTTGCTGGTGCCAAGTTCACTGTAGAGAATTTGTTGAGGAAGTCTGGTGTCACTCATGTGGCACACATGGCCTGTCCATCTGAGCCAATGTTTGATGATGGTGGCGGCTTCGATGCTGGTGCCTTGAGCTATCTCAAGGACTGCAAGGTTGATGACGTAGTCCTATCATTTGATGTTCATGATTGATCAAAACTTCTATTGATGAATGCGCTTTAATTTCTCATGTTTCAAAGGTACAGGGTCTATGTTTCATATTCGTAAAGTGATTTAATGAATTATCCTGTCTAAATTTACACTTTTGTTATTTAATCACTTCTAGAGTAGAATGCATGAATTTTTAGTAATTACAGAAAAATTTGTCAAAAGAGAAAACCTATCTAATCTCAATATGGTAGAAGACAAGTGCAAGGTTTGGTGCTTATGTAAAACTGTTTGTGACTTATATATTTTTAAGACAAAGATATCAAACTTTGAGGATCATTAGATGTCTGATTTGATTCCAGGATGATTTTACTGAGAATGAAGTTTAGAATTACAAAATGTTGATTATTACATGGTATGTCTGCATGGCATCATAAGAAATGGTATTCTCTATGAGTGTGGAAGATGACTCAAGGACAGTTTAATTCCTCTTGACAAAAACTTAGTAGATACAGGATGAATATCTAAATGTTTTCACTCAACAATTTTTAGTTTTGCTTCTTTTTATTTTTGATAGATGCAGTCAGCACTTCTGCTGAATAGATTAAAACTTCTTGGTCTCATGTGAATACTAAATGAAGGGCAGCAGCATTGTAACACATTGGATTGGCTTTTTTATTGTTACACTTTAATGCACTTTTCAACAAATGTACCATTCAACTGTCTAATTTCTCTTTCATGAGTCTTAAATGGGTGATCATTTGATAATTAAGGTGCTTAAGTGAAAGATTAAGAAATTTCCAAATCAGCTGAAAAGTGGTTGTACAGTACTGGACCATTTATCCAGCAAGCTTAGGATTGGAGGTGACCTGGATTTCTGGATTTTCCAGAATTCTAGAACAAGGCTTAAATATAAAATAAACATTGAAAAGTACAGAAAGAAATTGTACTTAAGAGATACAAATTAATCCACTTCTAAAGCAGGGTCTGGTTGATCTTTATTAATCCGCTTAAAATATAGAATATAAAATAT
>VCCN01003262.1:3370415-3391831 GCA_006491835.1 Architeuthis dux
GCGTAACATTCGAACGCAGGGAGGAACAAGCAGAATAATATTGTAGATTCTCTTTGACACTACAACTGACCAAGGAACACACATCTCTTATCTGTTAAATCTATTATACTCTACCTTCCAAATTTTAGAAAAGCTTCCAAAATTCTCTATAAGCAATTGGTTCCTGCTGTGCTGCAACATTATGCAGCTGTCTACTGCAGACTCACTGCATTGAAAGGTGGACGATAATGCAACATTTTTCTTGGCATTGCACATATGCATGGATAGCAAGGATTTTCCGAGTTCAGTTAACTAATCTTGGCCAAGAGCTGAGATAAGATAATTTCAATGAAAATCACTAAAAGAAAATATTGTATGCCGGTATATAAAACAGACATTTAATCTCAAAGAAAGACTTTGCAAATGTTACAATACTTCCAATGCACTGGTATTATGACTAGGGCGCTGTCTATGAAAGCTTGATAAGGACATTTATGGGGCTTGAATGAGTTGCAATGAACAGTAGTCCTTCAAATACCCTTGTAAACAATTCATCTTATAGTCCGGCATAATGATTCTGCTCCCTTTACCAATATATAACAATTTGAGAAGAGTTCCAAAGGGAGGTAAAGCGGATTTCCTCAATGCCTTAATCCTATTTAAAAAATAATTAACCTGATAGTGATTTAAAATGTTTTTCACATCCAGTGGGTTAAATAACCTAAAGATGAACGTAACTCTAAAAACCATGCGTGTAGGCAATTCATATTTGATCAACCAAAGAAGATTTTGTTCTTATAGAGATGTTTGTTCACAATTTCAGAATATCAACAAAATTATACTTCTCATTTGTTAATCAACTATTGATTATGTAGGTTTTTTAGAGTTACTTTCGTGCCTTATGTTTTAAAGTTTTCTGATGGACAAAGTCAATTAAGGAGATATGAATGGCCTAATAGTTAATGGCACAGAGATTGGAATCGGAGAACTGAGTTCAAACTCCAGATGATTCCTCTTCTCCCCTCAGCAATGGGAATTTAATAGGGCAGTTGGAGCTCTTTAGCTCTGTAAGGCAGTCTATCTTGGGGGTTGTAATGAAGCATTTCAATAAGTTCATGTGGAACCCATTTTCTCAATTTTTTAACCTTTCCAATTCCTTGAAATGACATGATATGATCACTGTTGAAGTCCTAAAATCTCCAGAAAGTGCTTGAACCATAGTTCATGGATTGTTGGTCAGTACTGTCGATAATTCTCCATCATTAAGAACAGGTTTAGGCCTACATCAACTTTTATTATTGGTATCCATATTCCCAGACTTAAACCTATTGAACCAACACTGAGCAGTTTGCACTTTTGTAGTGTTCACTTCAAATGCTCTGTTGACGTTATGAGCAGCTTGAGCAGCATTATGTTCTAATTTGAAATCATACTTAAAAATTAGTTTAACTTCTTGGGTAGACACCATTGCTGATAAGGGCCAAAAAATCTCCAATTACAACAAATTATATCTCGATTTACATTGAATTGGCAAAAAAATGCAATTAGTAAATCTTTCACTAAGTATAAATATTATGAGAATGGTTATCCCAGATTGGTCTATACAGTAAATCCAATTGGGCAGTTACCAAAAAAAACTGCAGTTGGACAAATTGGGTGCCTTACCTTTATTTTGAGTCCAAGAACGGGATATATATCCAAATATATAAGTTAAAAAAAGAGGGGAAAGGTTGCATTCACAGCATTTAAAAACCCTTTTGAATTGCATTGGATATTACGACTACTGAATCCTCTTTAAGGGATTCAATTTGATTGATTCAATTTGAAACTGTTTGACCAATCAAAAATAATTTAATAATGCTCACGCCTACAAAACGCTTGGGAGATCTTCACATAGTTAAGATGTTGAAAATGGCCTAAACAGCCGTAATATGTGCATCAGAAGACATACACAAGACAAAGTTTTAAAAAAATAAAAATAAAATTTTAAGTTTTAGTATTTTAACATTATAATGTCCAGAACACTGAAATTGAAAATAATTTTCATTTTCATAGTTTGTCTTTCACTTTTAGCATTGTTCTTTAGGATGTAAAAAAAAAGCTGTTTCATATGTAACAACCTAAAAAATCTTTTTAGTTCTTAAGTCCCTCATGGTTAAACATGTACTTTTATTTTGCCTCCTAAACCTTGTAACCACCAGCCCCTCATTTTAGCTACTGAGCTACACCTGATATTCTCTGATAGGTTGAAAGTTACAAACTATTTGCAGTTTTCTTTTTGAAATATTCTACAGCATACCGTCTTGCAGTGGTAGTGCATAAAGACAGTAAACCCCTACCAACCCACTTCCAGTTAATATCAGAATTCCAAGCATTTCTATTCTGAGTTTGTCGACTACTTATAAGATTAAGACATGAAATCACAAGACTACTTTCTTGAAAAAAAAAGAAAAAAGAAACATAAAAGAAAAAAATTCATTTAATCATGCGGACGTGATAGAAAGAATATCCGCTGTAGGCAAGAACAAAAAAAATCGCCCATAAAATAGAGTAATACATCTTAAAGAAATGTTCAGATATTTAAGTTCACTCACAATCCCTTGCTTGTCTGCAAACTTTCCATTTTTGGTTCATTTCATGCACAATTGAAACTCTCAGCTGATCCGATACCTTCAGCTGTACAAGTCTTGCTCGCCCTCGCCCTCGCCCTCGCTCTCTAGTAAACTATGCTATTTATAAGATACCCAGCACTGATGCCTCTCACAGGATATACTAGAAAGCACTCATAGAGCGCATACCTTTGCCAACACCATTGTCACTAAAAATGAATGAAAATCAGTTTTTATAGACCTACGATGTAGGATAGGTAACTGTAAGAAATACCTGGATCCGCCCCAAAATTTGACCTTTGGTCTACCCTTTCCTGAGAATTTCATTGAGAACTTTTGGATATATTGTGTGGACAGAAGGGCAGACACAAGTGAATACATATACCTTTTACAACTTTATTGGCAGGAGTAATAAGATTTGACTATCATGTATAAAGACATGGCACTGACATAGTATATATGAACAATATAGCTTCAGTATACCATAGATAGATAGACATGAATTAATAAACCATTCTTACATGTAAGAGGTGTGGCTATTAAATAACAAGACTGGGCTTATAAAAGTTGAACCACAGCCAAACCATGTGGTATATATTGACCAATGAGACATGTAGTATATATTGACCAATGAGAAAGCGTAAACAATACCTGTGAGTTTCAATCTGTTTGTATCTTCAGTTTGCTTGAAATAGACTTGTTTTTCTGATTTGTCATAAGAATGGTCAGTTCAAAAATCAAGCAATTCATCAATTTGACATTTTTGGTGAAATTGAACAAAATGGCTACCAATTTCTTTTGAATGCTAACTGTAGTTTATGGAGAAGAATGCATGTCACATGCACGTGTATTCAAGTGGCACAAGAGTGAAGGTCGAGAGGATGTCGAAGATGATGAACATTGAAGATGCCCATGCACGTCAAGAACCATCTCATTATCTGAAATCGTTCTGATACTGAGTTGTCGATTATTTCAAATGATTTGTTCAATTCTTTTTTTAACATTCTTGCCCATTCTTGACATGCATGGGTGTCCACAATGTTCATCATCTTTGACATCCTCTTGACCTTCGCAAAATCTCTTGTCGCACTCGAACACACGTGCGCATGACATGCAAATAAATCCGTTGTTTTGTTTTATTTGTTTTAAGGCAAAATGGATTCAACATTTTTTTCTAATACTAAAACAAATCAAAATCTGTTTTTAAGTATGTTAGCCTGACACCTAAAAAGAAGTCCAAACAGCTGTTACAAGACCTAAACCTTTTATCAATACTACAACAGAGTGGGTTATATTTTTTCCCATTTTGACTCCCCCGCTCAACATCCTGGATCTGCCCCGGCTTATTCTCTGAGATATGTGGCAAACTGGAGCCACATTGCTAGATTGGCTGTAGAGAAAGAAAAGAATGGACTTGCTCAGCAGAATAAATCAAAGCTGGGCAAAACTACAAAAATGATGCCTGATTTTATCTTTCATTCGTGGATCACAATATGTTTCGGAGAATATAGAGGTTCATGTTGTGGTTGTCATGGCAATCCTTATCATTCTTTACGCTTTCCAAGAGGTCAGTGAGATAAATGAAGATGACCTTAACCATATACCAAGCCATCAAAATTGTTGGTATTTTTATAGCTAGGCATAAACCTTTTTTATCTGACTTGAGGACTTTTTCCTATAGTCCAAAATTACTGTTTTTACTGTGAGTTAGTTTCTGCCAACAATTCTGGCAATTGGAATGCAATCACACAGGCAACGTTCACCCCGGTGCTGAGGTTGCAAAGCGAGCAATAACTCACAGTTGGGTTGACTGGAAGGTCAGAATGTTTACACTAAATGGGTAACCTAATTAGTTACCACCAGCAGTAAGCTATGGTCATAATAACTGAGCAGTTCTTGAATTCGAAAGAAGTGGGTTCAGGGGCACTGCTCCTTGGCTAGAATTCAGCCTAGTCTCTGATTGTCAAACATGATGTGACTAGAAACCCAAATCCTAAACACAGAAGTGTGAAAGGGATATGTTGCCATAAGCTAAGTTAAAGATCTGGATTGAGGAACGTAAATCCGTTTTACCAATTTTTATATATAAATACTGTAAATGCCGGTATTTAAGATGGACATTTAATTTTTAAAATATTATGCCAATATTACGCAGCATCTAATGCGCTTATGATTAAGGGGCCATCTACCAATGCTCGATATGGACAGTTATGGTGTTTGGATGAGTTGCAGTTAGCCGTAGTCCTCAAAAATGCCCTTGTAAACCATTCATCTTATAGTCTGGCATATACTTTTTCCTGAAAATGCTCGTCCCTTCTTAAAACAGTGACGGGAGTCATGGCATTTACTAATTCCAAAGGCAAACCTCTGCAAACCTCTGCAAAGGTCATGCATGCTTTCTTTCTCACTTCTCCCAGAAAAACACCAAGAATAAATTTCTCCAATTGTGTTGATCTATTCCTTGTGTTAAGTCATCCAATTGCAGAAGTATTCTATTGCCAAACATCTGCTGTAGCCATCCCGACTCCGGTCTTCTTTCTGAAGGCTTTTATCCCATACGCACAAATATGCACATTGAACAGCTGTGAAAAGACCAAGATGGAGGTTGTGAAAGAAGAACAACCTTTCTGCCTATGGATTAACCGATTCGGTATATTTATGGAAAGTTCTTTGTTTTTTTAATGATTCCAGTTGGGATAAAAGCTGACAGCAGAGTTTATCTCAAGAAATTTATTACATCTCCGGACCATTTGGCTGCAGCTTCTTTGGCTATCTTGGCCATTTGTTGTCTGATAGGACAAATGGAAAAGCGGTGGGGAAGAGCTCTTATCAACGCACAAATGAAGTGGGGGATTTGAAAGTTGATTTCATTTTGCCGTGAGGGTGCCAGAGTAGACAAAGAACATCTGACCTTTCAGGAGAGAAAATCAGTAAAAACAATTTTTCACTTCCTCACTTTCTCTCTCACTTTCTCTCTCACTCTCTCACATTCATTTTCTATCCCATCAATCTCTTTTCTGCAGTTTTCCTTCATACCTTCATTCTCTCTTTCTCTGACCTTCAGTGTCTCTCTCTTTCTCTGCCTATTCCCTCCTACTTTCTCTCTGCCCATTCTCTTCTTCTCTCTCTTTGCTTCTTTCCTTCCCACCTCCTTTCCTTCTCTCTCTCTCTCTTTTCTTCTTTCCTTCTCTCTCTCTTTTCTTCTTTCCTTCTCTCTCTCTTTTCTTCTTTCCTTCTCTCTCTCTTTTCTTCTTTCCTTCTCTCTCTCTTTTCTTCTTTCCTTCTCTCTCTCTTTTCTTCTTTCCTTCTCTCTCTCTTTTCTTCTTTCCTTCTCTCTCTCTTTTCTTCTTTCCTTCTCTCTCTCTCTTTTCTTCTTTCCTTCTCTCTCTTTGATCTTTTCCTTCCCTTCCTTTCTTTGATTCTTTCCTTTCTTCTCTCACTCTCTGCTTATTTCCCTCCCTCCTTCTCTCGCTCTTTGTGTCTTTCCTTCCCTCCGCCTCCTCTCTCTTTGCTTCTTTCCTTCCCCCCCTTCTGTCTCTGCTTCTTTCCTTCCCTCCTTCTCTTTGCCCTTTCCATCTCTCCCTCTTTCTGCCCTTTCCTTTTCCCAACCCCTTTCTCTCTGCTTGTTCTCTCTTTCTTAAAATAACTGACGTGCCTTTCAATCATTTCTTCAGTACCTCCTTTTGCATTATTTTGGTTCTTATCAATTCTGTTCAAATGTCACACCTCATCTGGAATTTAATCTTTAGGTATGATCCTTCAATGCCTAAGTTGTAATAGTTATTTCTTGACCAAATTGTTTGTACCTAGGAAAGATTCAGTCAATAAAATATTTCACTGTAGACAATCTCTGTGTCAAAAGTAGAGGCTCTTCAGAGGAATTACTTAGTGAAAGAAAAACAAATTTTGGGAGAGACATGAATTCTGTTATGGCGTAAAGTTATTGTCATCCTGATCCTGATGTGTCAGCAGAGGAAGAGTTTTCTCATCTGACAAGAGCTACCAAAGAAGTGGATGACAAAACATTCATCAAACGTGTTTGACAGTTGCATCTCTTAATACTGTGTGAAATTCCAGCTCACCCTTAGATAAGGTGCTTTGGTTTTACAAATATTCAAAATTTTGGACATATGAAAAAAGATTAATTTGGTTTGAGAAACTTGAGCATCACATGACCACTATATAGGGATTGATGTACCATAAAGCCACTGCACTTAAATGGATCATCCATGTACTTTTTTTTTTTTTTTCAAGCTTTCATGCTTCATGGCATACAAGGTATCCCCAAGGGGCGTTTTGGTTGCCCCTGTCAATATGTTAATATATCATATACAAAGAAAAATAACTCTGTTAGCTTTCTTTGTTAATGATCAGTGGTGGAACTCTCTCGTTTCGGGAGTCCCTTTTCTCTGATATTTTACTGTGTTCAAATTAGTTAGAGGTTTTGGCATCCTAGTGTGTATATGTCTATGTTCGAGTGTAAATAAAAGTGAATTGATGACCCCAAGAAGTGTATGCGTTTATATTGTATTATATCGAAGTTGACAGTGAATAACAGTGGATCTACAATGTCTAAGAGCCCCGCTTTTTTATTGAATAAGGCTACATTGTTAACCTGATATTTAACCCTATCCATTGTGTGCGATGTAAGCTTGGTTTAATGACAGATATTAACAGATTAAAAATGCAAACAGAAGATAATATACTTACAGATCCTTTATTCAAATAATGACTGCGGTCACAATACATGTGTGTCCTTCTGAGCTCTCCTTTATCTACTAATAACATAATGCAATAATGGCTGCTCGTTGACCAGAACATAAAACAGCGCCCCCCAGCGGAAGCAGACAAAAACTCCTCCGCTTAACAGGAATAACTCATGATACTTACTTAACATTCGAGATAATCATTTCTTTCTTTACTCAGTTTTTAACTGCATTTAACACCAAGTTTCCATACATATGTGCATGTGTGAGAGTTTTGAGTTACATGCCTTTCTCAAGGATATTAATACTAATCCAGCAGTCAATGGGAAGTTTAAAACCAGATCCTTAGTTCTAAATACCTGTATCTTACTTTATTGTATTATTGTCCTAGAACCTTGTAACTAGTATATAAATATATTCAAACTTAGTACAAGTATTTCTGTCATAATTTGTAGTAGTAGCGATACTCAAAAACATGCTTGTGAGTAATCAATATTATGTTCTGAGGATGATGAGAATAAACATTGAAACATTTTTTTTAAATCATTGTATATGGTTTATTCAGACTAATTTCCTCATCTTTGTTGGTTTTCTTTACAACATTTGGGTTGTGTAATCTCCGGCCTTCCTCGGGTGTTTATTGCAATCTGGAATGTCAAATTGGAATCCAGGGGCGCATGAGCATCCCCTCACATACATGGCATGTCCAGCTTTTGTGTTTGGGGATTGCCTCCTCCCAACCTCTATGCTGGCCTCTTTGATCCCCAGATTGAATAAATTTAATCCAAATAATATGTTGATTAAAACATCTTGTCCAATACAATTCAGACAAAAATTAACAAAATCAAATCTTATCACAATTGACAATAATTCTTTAATTATTTAAAGGAAGTATTATAAACCAGGGTCAGGACACCTCCAGGGGTCTCATGAAGATTATTAACCCATAAAAACACAGATCCATTTCTACTCTAAGGAACATTATTCTGGATAGGCAAATTGACACACAGTGACGTGACTGCACCAGGATGCTCATTAGATGTCAATTAGTACACTTCATGAGTTAAAATCATGGATAAAATATAATATTATATAAGAGAGTGTGCACATCAATTCAATTGTATGTGACACTGGTGCCGCAGTGGGTTCTTATGGGTTAAATATTGTTTACTTAAAGCATGTTTTATGTAATTACTTTCATCTCTTTCATATTTTAAAATTGTTTTATGGATAATTTTCATAATTTTGCCTGTGTAGGCAAGTAATAATTTACCAACTTTGATTCACGTGTGGATATTTCTTCTGCTTCTGCACTTTTCATCCCATTTATATGAACTATTTTAGTTGTGCCAAAAATCAGTCAGACCTCTTGGCTTTATTTTGATATACATATGAAAAACTATCATTAGAGAGATGTAATCTGTTTAAGCTGTTGACTTTGAAAGGGTTGGGTAACAGCTTTGGTTGCTGTGTGTTTCAGTTTCATTGAATTAATTTATTCTCAATGAATTTCAATGACATTTTCTGTAAGGGTAGATCATGGGGAAGAAGAATTGGTTAAATTTGGGGGCAGATCCAGGAATTTTTTTTCAATTGAGAGAGATTATTTCCATTTTCTTTTCATACATTTATGTATTCACTCGTGTTTTTTCGATTAAGAGATATTTTTTTTTTCACACATTTATGTATTCATTCCTGTTTGTCCACACAATATCTCCAACAGTTCTCTGTAAATTTCAGTGACATTTTGTAGAAAGGTGGGTCATGGGCTCAGGAAGAATTGATCACATTTTAGGGCATATCCAGAAGTTTGTTTTCAATTGAGAGATTTTTCTATACATTAAAAAGAGGTAAACAATAGTCTAAAATATGGAAAATCGAAACACTGTTACCTCCCCTTCATCGGAGCTATATATTTTCATTCAGTTTTTAGTTAGTGTATGGTGTTGGCAGAGGTATGCACTCTCTTATGGAACAGCTTTGCCATTTGTTACTTTGAAGCTGGTTGATGGCTTGGTATATGGTTAAGGTCATCTTCATTTATCTCACTGACCTCTTGAAAAGCATAAAGAATGATAGGGATTGCCATGACAACCACAACATAAACCTCTATATTCTCCGAAACATATTGTGATCCACGAATGAAAGATAAAATCAGGCATCACTTTTGTAGTTTTGCCCAGCTTTGATTTATTCTGCTGAGCAAGTCCATTCTTTTCTTTCTCTACAGCCAATCTAGCAATGTGGCTCCAGTTTGCCACATATCTCAGAGAATAAGCCGGGGTAGATCCAGGATGTTGAGCGGGGGAGTCAAAATGGGGGAAAAGATTTTTACAAATAAATATGTGAAAATGAAAACAAATTTCAAACATCAAAAACAAGAAAGTAATATGGGATCAGGCATTCTTCACTTACATTTGAGTCGTAGCTTTTTAACGCTAGAATTGACAAAAGAGTAAAGTAAAAGAAAATAATATAAGAAATTTACCGCAGGGCCAATAAATAAAGATTTATAAAGAATAAGAAAGAAGACACTTTTAAATGTTTGTGTCTAAGGTGGTTGAAGTGAGTGACGCCACTTTAAGTGATCTTCAGGTGATTGTCACCTTTAAGTCTATTTCACATATTGCAAACGAGTTAGTAGTAATTTGATATGTGGAGCCTAAGCAGGAACAGTTGAAACCATAGCCAGCATAAGGGCACTACTTATTTACTAAGGTTAATTTAAGCTTGGTTTAATGACAGATATTAGCAGATTAAAAATGCAAACAGAAGATTTACTTACAGGTCCTTTATTCAAATAATGACTGCGGTCAACAATACACACCTGTGTCCTTCTGAGATCTCTCATCTACTAATAACAATAATAAAATGGCTGCCTGTTCATCAGAACATAAAACATCACCCTCTAGTGGAAGTGGATAAGAACTCCTCTGCCTAAGGGGAATAACTCATGATACTTCAGTTAATTTATGATTACTTGGGTTTTTTATTTACAAAATTTCTTTAACAAGATATTTAAAAAGATTTTTTTTAAATTGTGCTTTGTCTGCGCAGGGCGGGTCCGGGGCCCCCTGGGCCTGCCACTGCAAGTGCACCTGATAAGTTGGATTCCTTAAAGATGATGAGGCATACGTTTATTTCTTAGTGTAAGCTAGAGCAACACGTAACAAAAAATGGCATGAGCTTCCGTTCGTCTCTCTTGTGAAGTGAGCAATCAAAATTCTTTTTGTCTCTTTCTCCTTTTTTGTAAAAGGAGACAACCATTGCTTGTGTCAGGTCATACCTTTCATCTGCCTTTCCAAGGATCCTCTAGGAAGTCAAGCTAGGTATTGCTTGCCTGCCTTAACCTTGTGTGATTCCAATGCTCATCTCTATTACCCAAAATCAGGAGGGCCATGCCTGCTTGGGAATAATGCAAGTTTAGGCTTCCTACATACCAAAATCCTGCTCAGTATTGATTTTTTTTATAATCTATAATATTATTCTGCTTGTTCCTATCCGCGTTTGAATGTTATGCTTCCAGTAATAACACGGGGGGAATGGTTAGGTAGTTTAATAAGAGGGTAGGAAGAGAAAGGGCAGCAAGGAAAGTTAGGTTATTTAGTAAGAGGGTAGGAAGGGAGAGGGCAGAAAAGAAAGTTAGGTAGTTTACTGAAGGAGGGTTTTTACATATAAAACTAATCGATGTTTGTACAACATTATGATAAAAACATGGACGGGTAACAAAGATTGGAAGGGATAAGGGACAGAATGAGAAGATTACAGGCAAAGGGTGAGAGAAGTGCAGAGCCATGAGATAATGGATAATTTTAGTTGTCAACAACACCTGTGATTGAGCTAGTAGAACATAAATAGAACACATTACACTAGACATTAAATGAATCACTGTTTTATGTCCGGTAGCGCTGACACAATTATACAAGAATCCAAAAAGACCCCCTCCACTAATTTATTTTTGTCAAAAAGCATTTTTTCCAAAAATAAAAAAAAAACATTCTTTTAAAAAAAAATGTTTAGATATTTCTGCAACCTTAGAACCTGTGATACCGGTGTCACATACAATTTAATTGATCTGCACAGTCTCTTATATAATATTATATTTTATCCTTGATTTTAACTCATGAAGTGTACTAATGGATCTCTAATGATCACCCTGGTGCAGATATGTGACTGTGTGTCAATTTGCCTACCCAGAATCCCAAATAATGTTCCTTAATAGAAATGGGTCTGGGTTTTTATGGGTTAATAATCTTCATGAGACTCCTGGAGGTGGCCTGACCCTGACTTTAAGAAGCCCTGGTTTATAGTACTTCCTTTAAATAAAAGTTTTTAAAAAAGAATTACTGTCAACTGTGATCAGATTAGGCCAAATGGTGTGTCAAGTAGTGCTGACTTGGATTGGAATATTTTCATTTTTGTGGTTTTCTTTATTCCAAAGGGACTTGTGCGCAAGAAAGTCAGGCCACCTGCCTACAAGCATACAATCTAGTCTGCATTTCCTCAGAAGAAATACCTACTGTTATTTTTGTGTGTGTATGTGTGTGTGTTTTCTTCTCAACGGTAGTACTGCCCTATTTACTATGCTCGCTTGTAGACTATTCTTGCATAAGAAGGCAAGTTTATCTTACTAAAAAACATTCTCTCTCGCACACCGTCTTTGGCAACTTTTATGAATTATTCTTTTCCGTTGCCCTTTTCCAAGGACCAACAATTATTATGAGACATCTTTGAAACAGATTTTTTTTTGTTATCTTGCTAAACAAATGTTCTTTTGAAATGGAAAGACGGGAGAGATTCTTTTCACCGGATTCAGAACTTTGTCACTATTTCCCAGCAGGAGTTTACCGTGCCACTCATTGCTCCTAGATTAGTATGGTGCCATAAAGTGAGGGATAATCTTGTGTATATTATTTGAGTACCGTGGATGTTCAAAGTACAGTATTCACTACATGCAGGAAAACATTTTTGTTCTTGTTTAAAACCCAAAATTTCTCCCGAAAAGAGATAATCATCATATATATTATAAGAGCAGTGTATGTCACACTTATAGTATCAGTAGTAGCCATCAGCCCCTCTCCCTTCCTACCCTCTTATTAAACTACCTTGTTAAGTATCATTAGTTATTCCCCTTAGGCAGAAGACTTCCGCTAGGGGGCGCTGTTTTATGTTCTGGTAAACAAGCAGCCATATTGGCATTGTGTTAGTAGTAGATAAGGGAGCTCAATTAGAAGCCACGTGTGTGTATCATGACCGCGGTCATTGTGAATATTTGAATAAAGGACCTGTAAGTACATTATCTTCTGTTTGCATTTTTAATCTGTTAATATCTGTCATTAAACCAAGCTTACATACCTAATTTTCTTTTCTCCCCTCTCCCTTCCTACTGTGGCTATCATATTTATAGTATCTGTAGCAGCCATCAGCCGAGCCTGTTGTTTTACACTTGTGATAACCATCAGTGAAGCGATGGGTCACGGACTAGTTTTCTTGAAAAAAAGCATTTAAAGTTTTCTTGAACTTCAGAAGGTCACTCTGTTGAGTCCGCAAAGTAGCTGCCTTGGTAATTTTAGTATGCAGTTGGCCCAACATATTAGACTATTTGATGAGCCAGCATTCACTGTTATCAACCGACCAGATGTGAATGCTAGCCCATTATGATTGCTCCAATATAGAGACCATTAGTTCAAACTAGCTTATTAACCCTTAGGAACTTCCGTCAATTGCTCTGACCAGTCCACCGGTCAACGGTCGGTTAGGGAATCTGATTGATATTGCTGCTAACTTGTTCCAATCAGTAAATTTAAGTGAAATGATAAGACAAAACCAGAAATATCATTTCAAGAAGAAAGACACAGCATTTATGAAAAAGTTGAAAGATAAAATTGAAGTAAAGTAACAAAGAGGAAAAAAGAGATGACACAATACACATAATAATTTGACTAAAGTGAAGAGAAAAGTTTAGAAAAATGAAACGAAAACAATCCCGAATGAAAGCCTCCAAGGAATTCAGAAATCAACTAAGAAGAAGCTGGCCTTTTTCGTGAATACACCTCCATATCCATGATAAGAGGGTAGGAAGGGAGAGAGGAGAAAAGAAAGGTAGTTTAATAAGAGGGTAGGAAGGGAGAGGAGCGAAAAGAAAGGTAATTTAATAAGAGGGTAGGATGGGTGAGGGGAGAAAAGAAAGGTAGTTTAATAAGAGGGTAGGATGGGTGAGGGGAGAAAAGAGAGGTAGTTTAACAAGAGGGTAGGAAGGGAGAGGGGGGAAATAAAGGTAGTTTAATAAGAGGGTAGGAAGGGAGAGGGACCGATGGCTGCTACTGATACTATGTTTGACAGACACAGCTCTCATTATATATATGATTTAATTTTGTATTTTATTTGCCTTTATCCCTAAAGATGTTCTTACAGTTTTTTTGTTTCCAAAAATGGAAAATTCTCAAAATCTAATTTACTTTTAACTTAAAAAAATGACCTTAGCCTTTTCTTTTGTTTGTTTTCAACATGAATTATTTTTGTCATGATTATCCAGCCTGCTGAGCAACATTGTGGTTTCAAGTATCATAAATAAAATTACTTATGTGCTTTAATAGATATTTATTAGACAACATTAACTTTAGCAGTAGACCATGAATAGAATTGATATCATTCTATGGCAAGTGAGCTATGTGCTTTTATAAGACAGGAGACTTATTCTCTTTTCATAAGTAATATTTCTACGGTCTGGTCACTGACAAGTACAATCCCTTTGAAGTAGGGGGTTATTGATTGTTATAATTAAGTTTGTAAATCTAAGCAATGATCCATTATATAAAAAAATAAAAACCTTGAAAAATCTGAGTTTGTTATTTATTATCAATTAGACAAGGAGAATGTTAAGCAAAGCAAAGTTATTCAAATGGTTCTTTGGACAATTGAACTCCTTCTTGTTAGTTGTGTTGTAAACACAACGTTTCGAACGATCCATTCTTCGGCCTTTTCCAGGTGTAAAATCAGAGTGTGATGGGTTAAACAGAAGTTATGTTTAAAGGGGGGTACCCAGGCCATTACACCCCTTTAAACTTAACTTCTGTTTAAACCATCACACTCGGATTTTACACCTGGAGAAGGCCGAAACGTTGTGTTTACAACACAAATAACAAGGAGTTCAATCGTCCAAAGAACCATTTGAATATTAATCACCCTTCTCAAAACTATAGAAAAGCAAAGTTACTTCCCATGCTGTACGACACATGAGGCAATGATTTTGTCTCCTTTTCTCAATCCACAGAGAGCCAATCATTGTAGAAATTGTAGGTTTTTACAGGGCTTATAGGGCTAGGGAGCTCCAATTGCCCTGCTGTTTACCCATAGCTGGGAACAGGTGAAGTGAATTCATGCCTTTCCCAAGGACATTAGTGCAAAGTGATGATAAGCAGTATTGGCCAAAACTCAAACAGATTCCATTTTCCATGTCAGAAAACTGCTACGCCACTCCCCACCTCCTAGGAGAATTTTGGGAAGAGAGAATGTAATGACTGTCCTATTTAACTCCCTTGAACTTCTCAAATTAATAAGACTCCTTCTCAACTTTTATCATAATGTCTTAATTATTGAATTACAGAGATTTAATATGATTTGTTATTGAGGAGATTTCCATTCTGAATGAAGTACCAAATGAAGTTCTGCAGACTATTTGATTATTAGGTTCTTAAAATGTTTGTTTTTCTTGTTTCTTATTCCAGACAGGTAGCAATGCCAGGCATGTTCCTGCCACTCAGATCTTCTATGACCCTGCATCCAGACGTTTAACAATGCACATACGAATGGAAAAAGAAGGCAGTTTTCAGGCTACTGTCACTTATGGTGATGTCAAATTGAAAAATGGAGAATTCAATATTCTTGTACTTAGCTGTAAGTCCTGCTTTTGCTTTCTTTTTTCCGTGATTTTTTTACATCTGCCAACAAAATGTTTGTCCACAAAATATCTCTAATATATAAAGTTTAGATTGAGAGATATTTTTTCATTTTTTCCCCCATGTTTATGTATTCACTCATGCTTGTCCACACACTATCTGCAAAAGTTCTCAATGGATTTCAATGGTATTTGATGAAAATGTGAGCCATAAGCTAAGGACGAATTGATTAAATTTTGGGGCGGATCCAGGAATTTATTTTCGGTTGAGAGATATTTCTTTGTTTTTAAGAAGAGGTAGACAATAGTCCAAAATATGGAAAATCGAAACACAGTTAGCTCCCTTTGATTGTAGCTATATATGAACTGATTTTCATTCAGTTTTTAGCTAGTGTATGCTGTTGGCAGAGGAATACGCTCTCTGAGTGCTTTCCAATTGAAAACTGCTTCTGTTTGACACATTTCAAATTTGTTGAATTGCAAAGACAAATATTTGCACAAAAACCATTTTCATATCAACGTCATTCGTTCCATTGTGTCTTTATCATCCGTTGCTGCGAGGTTAAGTGATTTTCAGAACCGTGCTTCTGTTATTTTCTTAAGAGAAGATTTGAAAGTCTTTTGTCTTGTGTCAATAATGCTGTCAACCCTATGATGCATGAAGGACATAAACTCTTAAACAATATTTTCACTATGTCAGCAGGTAATTGCAAATAAACATACAAGTTAATAGAACCATTTTTTTGTAGAAGTTCAAACATATTTTTCTTTAGTTAACATTGGAACGGGCTTATTTGTCATTGTAAAGTTCTGAAATGTCTCTGTATTGTACAAAATAAAGCAACTGAAATAAAGTTCAAATAAATATAGCCATCTGTTTTATAAAGAGGGAACAGATTGGACACTTTAATCTAAAGTAGTTAAAGGTCCAAAACCTTAATGATTTTGCTCTGCTCTGTAAAAGACAAAATGAACAAGTCATCATTTTGCATTTCTTTATTATATTTGTAAGTTCTTTTGTATTCCCTATGTAACCCCTTACAACTGAGAAAACTATGCATATAAAAGCCAATGTCTATTTGCTTTGTAACACACAAAACATGTCACCCCCTGTTTTTATTCATATCTAAGAGTATAGTTCATATACTCTTTTCATATTTTGCATACATAACCACAAAATATGTCTGCATAAAATGGTATACGTTATCTCAACTTCGTAGGTACCAAAACATTACAAATTGTAGCAATGATTATGGACTTTTTTATAAAGATTTCAAAATATATAGCAATAATTGAAATATCTTCTTTGAAGTTTTAATTTTGGTTTTAATTACAAGAAAATAGCATAAAATTAGTCTTTAAAAAAATAAAGATTGCCTGTGTATATTTAAAGGAGTTTTGATGTCAATTTTTGTCATCCAAAATTAACTTCAATTATGCCATGATTGATGTCTTCCGACAGAAAAATTTTAACACTGTAATAAAAAATCTTCCAAAAATAAAGTAGGCTTTATAGAAATATAGAATTTGACGAAAATTAGTTAATTCAATGATTACTTTAAATATTACTTACTTTTTACTTAAAATATAGTGAAAAATACATTTGTTTACAGAGGGTGTCTGTTAGCTGTTAACTTAGTTCAAAGGTTAAGTGAGTATTGAGTCAGCTTTTCTTACCTATAGGTGGTGAAACCCTGCTTAAATTTACACACGTCTCATGGAACAGTTAAAGAATAGATGACCACAAATGACAAAATCAATATTACCCAAAATGGCAAAAGTATATTCCCAACATTAAAACACTTTTATATGACTGGCAACACTCTAGTCTAGTATAATTCATAACTAAGGTATTTATGTCCTCTATGTAATTTTTTTTTTTATCTCTGTAATAAATTTTTAAATATGATCTTTAAGAGTTAAGATCAGTCAGTTCAGATTTTGACTCTTACTCTAAAAAATAGAATTACTAAATATTAATTTATCTTGATAAATAAAGCTAACGATTTTGTTTTAATTTCTGTCGGAAGATATTCCTCGGTTACAATGAGTTAATTAACTTTTTTGTTAAATGATGTGAAGGAAACAAAATTAATCAGCAACAATTGATGATGGATCCAAAAGCTGTACCAGCCAACCAGGTTAATCAGGGATGAAACAAAATTCTCACACATTTCAACTGAACAACTAACGGCAAAAAATAGAACAACAAATTTAACCATGAGCCTCTGCATTTGTAGAGAAATATTAGGTTGGTTAGACATTCGTACTAGTTTTTGGTGGAACTTTTCTATTAAGAAAAGGAAACACCAAAGACAAGTCAATTAGTCCGAACTACTGATATGCAATGATTAAAAAATAGCAATATTGAGAAATCAATATTTTTTTAAAACAAGCCTGGCTGCTGCAGGGTCAAATGTGACTCCTACTTCTATTCTAGCTGAAGATGATTACTGCAACTTTTGTATTGTATGTATAATTAGACAATATTACTAACACTAACCTATGTATTTGTTTCAGCTAACCTGTGCTCACCTTATATTTGTTTCAGCTGTGCTTGTAGTTTTGCCAATGAGTAAGGAAGTAAGATCGATCGTCACTGGAAACGGCACTGGAGATGATCGAGAGAGTCCGCTGCCCGAGCCTCTCCACCGTCGGTTCCAGTGAATATTGTCTAATAATAAATAAATTTGTATATATGAACTGTATAAGTTGGTAAGAGAGCTGCCTAGCAATCACTTTGTCATGATTTCAAATCACAGTAGGGAAATGTTAATTTTAAATATCTGTTTGGTTTAACGGGATGGGATAGACAAACAGTGAAGAGTTTCCACCCCTAAATTTGGTGAGGATTGTTCTTGTTCTTGTTACAGGGGGTGGGGGGACAAAGTCAACTCCAACTTGGACAGGAGTCTGACAAAAAATTCCTTTTGGTTGATATAAAATTGTTATAGTAATCTCTTGCTAGAATCAAGGTCAGATTACAATCCAAACAAAGTCTTCACTGTTAAGTAAGTATCATGAGTTATTCCCCTTATGCAGAAGAGTTCTTGTCCACTTCCGCTAAGGAGGCACTGTTTTACGTTCTGCCATATATTGCATTGTGTTATTAGTAGATAAAGCCGCTCGAGAAGTCACTTGTGTGTATCGTGACCGCATTCATTATTTGAATAAAGGACCTGTAAGTAAATCTTCTGTTTGCATTTTTAATCTGTTAATATCTGTCATTAAACCAAGCTTACATTCACAATCCAAACGCCAAACGAAGCCTTCACAATCCAACCGCAACGCAGGGTATTCACGAAAGAATTCCCTGTGAATCAGAACAAGCAGAATTTATAGCCATTCCTGCTGCCTTGCGATTGGTCAGCTCAAAATAAGTACCGAATAATCTAGTTTACGTTTCAAGTAGTGGGTTAGTTAGATCACAGTTTTCGATTGGTCATTTGCACTGGCTCACTCCCTACTTAGTTCTTTTTCTGGTGGGTGGCACAGCATTTCCGCCACAAAATGATATCCTTCAAAATAGATTCAACAGTTCTGATTGGATTTGTGAATAGAAGATGTACATATTTTGGGGTTTTTTTTTTTACCGTAAATCTGTTTTAAAAATCAATAATATTATTCGGCTAGTTTGTATGCATGACCGTTATGCTTTAGAGATTGCTGCCCTCGCACTCCTGTCCTGACAACACAGCTCTCCTTTATCCACTCCTGAACTCAAATATGCCACCCGTTGTTTTCTCGCACACACAAACACTGCTTGTACAGACGGACCACTATGGCCCTGTGTCCACGCTGGAAAATGCAAACTGAGCAAACGCTACATCCCTGTATAGGTTCATTGCTTCTTTTATACCCTTGCAATTTAATGAACAAGGGTAAGAATAGAAGAGGGCACTCATGCTTGAATGGGAGCAAAAGGGACTCAACCTTCATTATCTCATTCATTTATTACTCCCCTCTCACAAGTCTGAGCCCTGAAAATTAAGTTATATAGACCACAGTAATAGACAGATAGCAAAAGTAATCAATAATAATAATAATAATAGATATATTAGCATCATTTGCCTTTGCATCTCATTATAGTTAATATAGATACATTCCATAGATAATAAATTACTTTAATAAAAATGATATACTTTAATTGCAGAAATATATACAAGAGATTAATGATGATATCTCAATTGTCAACACCCGTGGAATTTCCAAGGTCCAGCTAAAATCAGATTAATATATTAGTTTTCTGACGTAAGAGTTGTGTTTTGTCATTATCTTTTGGAAATCCCAAAGTGTGTGTTGTACCATCGCGAATAGATGCATAAATGAAAATAAATAGGCAGACAGATAGATAGATAGATAAACCAAAAGAAAAAATTGGAAGTTCAAAATATACAGATTGACACTAATTAAAACAATCGACTGGACAGTTTTGATAAACAAGAGTGGTACTTTTGAAAACATCAAAGGGTGCCTCAGGAGAAAGAAGTACGAGTCAAAACATTGACTAAAAATAGAAATCTGTTTAATAAATGGGCAACGGTTAATTCAAAATAGCCAAAATTCAAAATATATAGACTAAACAGGGTGAATGAATTTAACCCTTAGAAATCATAAACAAGGACAGTATAAATAGGACTGACAGAGCGAAGACAAAGGAGAGTGTCCCCCAGATAGGGAGGAAGTTGCCATGACAGCCGCTCTCACTCACTCTCTCGGTTTTATAGGAATATCTGAGAGACAAGAATCTCTGTAGAATTACGAATAATCAGTATATTCTGTAACCAGAGAAATTGTCTCCGTCTCGATCCTTCATTAAGTTTCAGGCCAATTCTTTCCAGAGACCAAGCCTCCATCTTCCCGAAGTCCGGACACATTGTACGCCCTGGCACCATCCACAACCAGGAGTGACAAGTCCAACCAACGGTCGTGAAATGTTTGTCGCCAACATCCAAGAAGATGATAACGTGACAGTGACTGAATATTGAGATAGAAACAATAAATACTGTGTTTCTAACCAGATTGCAGCAAAGTAATGCTAGTGCTTCTCCAAAATGCAAGAATTAATGCCCAAGTAAAAAAAGACCCTGACTGCGAAATAAAACGATGCATAACTATAGGTTGGAAGGCTTTCGGTATGAATAGAGACATTTTGAAGAGCACCTTACCAATGTGCCTAAAGCATAAAGTATACATAGGCTGTAATAATACCAGCCATGACTTATGGATGCGAAACATGGAAATTAACAAAACAAGCGGAAAACAAACTTACAATAGCACAGAAAGCCATGGAAAGAGCAATGCTAGGGATAACTCTAAGAGATAGAAAAAGATCAACATGGGTCAGAGAGAGGACTAGAGTGAAGTATATTGTACAACTAGTTAAGCAGCAAAAATGGAGATGGGCTGGCCACCTAGCAAGGAGAGATGACAATAGATGGGGGAGAAAAGACTAACCGATTGGTGCCCATGTGACAGTAAATGAAGTAGCAAAAGACCAGATACAAGACAGAGGGACTTGGCAGAGGTTAGCACAAGATAGGTCGTCATGGAAGGAGATGGGAAATGCCTTTGTCCAGCAGTGGACTTATAACGGCTGATGATGATGATGATCTTTTCTAAGGATTCTAACAGATGTGTCATGTGTAGAACTGAGACACTTCTTATAGCAGAGACACTCAGATTTGAATTCTTGTATTTCCAGAATCCCATCAAAGGGATTCTGTCTGCTCATAAGATTACAACAGCATTAAATGGTTTCTCTGTTATCACTCGTATTCCCTGAAGTGCTTACAGGATCTCAGCCTAATGTTTTTCAAATGAGATAAAAGATAATTAGTTTTAAAAAATCTTTAAATACAGTAAAACCTTGCTATAAGAACCTCGATATAATGAACACATGGATCCATCCACATTTATCAAACAAAGTTAGATAAATGCAGCAAACGCGTAAACCATAACAAGCTTTCTTATTATTTACCAAACGAAATTAGATAAATGTGAACAGTATACTTGAAGTTTTCTCGTAAAATGCTCAACTCCTAGCTCGGGCTGTAACATTTTAAGCCCAACAGGTACAAATTGACAAGATACATTGTTGGAATGCTGAGGGAATTCCCGTTCTAATGATATATATATATATGTATATACCTCCATCGAGAATTAATTCAACAATCCATAGATTTTGGACTGTGTACTTGCAGTTTTCTCGTAAAATGCTGAATA
>VCCN01003262.1:3465079-3478485 GCA_006491835.1 Architeuthis dux
AAACATAGTTTAACTTTATAAGGAATAAATGTCCAAGAAATGTCATTAAATTGGGATAAAATAACAACCAAGGAATTACAATAACATGAAAGTTTTGATGTTGATAGTAGCTGATCATCTTTGATGATACAAAAATGTATATTTAACCCAGAACTGCTTGCTTATTTACAAAATAAGAAACAGTGTGTTGGAAATGACTTTAAAAACTGTGAAAATTTAAAAGCATAAAGCTTAAAAAATATAATACGTTACGTGATAATATGAGTAGGATGAATAGGCAGGTCCTTGGGACATGTATCATCACAAAACATCTCTCACCAATGAATTGCCTGCTGGCAAAATGACGAAATAAAAATCACTTTCTGTGGATCTCAGAAATAGGATCAATTTGTCATTTATCATTTTAACTTTGAATCCAGCTTCCAAAACATCAACCCAGTGCCGGATTTAGACTTGATGAGGCCCTAAGCTATGTAAAGCTTGGAGGTCCCCAGTTAAGAATTTACACCAGAAGGTCTCACAAAACTTGAAAACATATGCCTTTTAAATTTGTTAAGGCCCCTGCAGATTGTGAGGCCTTAAGCTGTAGCTTATTTAGCTTATACCTAAATCCGGATCTGCATCAACTATTTTGTTGAGTCAATTACAATGAAGTCTGTTTTTGTTCTTGCTTTTCTATAAGAACTTGTTTGAAACCGTCAACCAAAACTGTCAACATAGATTTCTTCAGTTTTTAAGTTGATCTGGCTGGCTATGTACAGTATCGCCATAAATAAGTACACCCCTACCACTGAAAGTTAATTGTCTTCTAAACTAAACATAGCAGGATTTTATTATTTCTAGTGGAACATTACACAATCAAAACGGATATTATCAGGTATTATTTATGAACAAACTCTCCAGCATTAAAACTCTGTTGCCAAAAATATTTTTTTTCGTAGTGTTGTACTTTGGACGGAAACATATTCATATTTTTGGCAACAGAGTTTCAATGTTGTAGAGTTTGGTCATAAATAATACCCGATAATATCTGTTTTGATTGTGTAACGTCCACTAGAAATAATAAAATCCTGCTATATTTGGTTTAGAAGAAAATTAACTTTCTATAACATAGTGGTAGGGGAGTACATATTTATGGGCGATACTGTATGTATGTATTGTGCATACAGGCCGCGCCAATGCAGCTAGTGGACTGAACATTTCTACATTTATGTTCTTTTTAAAATGTTAGTTTATGCTAAATTGGTCCCTTATTTTATGTTGCTTGTTTTTTGAAAATTTGGATTTTTTTAGTGATCACGACCTGACAAAAGAAGTAACTTTTTTAATTGATCACCCCCAACACTGCATGCTGCCAAAAAACGTAGGTCACGTGACAGTTTGTATTGAGTGACTAACCAGACCTGTTTATTATAAATGTTTGCTTTGGATAAAACTAACATGCATTCCTGCTCTCCTGTTAAACATGATTTGTTTTTTAATTGATCACCCAACACTGCATGCTGCCAAAAAACGTAGGTCACATGACAGTTTGTATTGAGTGACTAACCAGACCTGTTTATTATAAATGTTTGCTTTGGATAAAACTAACATGCATTCCTGCTCTCCTGTTAAACATGATTTGTTTTTTAATTGATCACCCAACACTGCATGCTGCCAAAAAACGTAGGTCACATGACAGTTTGTATTGAGTGACTAACCAGACCTGTTTATTATAAATGTTTGCTTTGGATAAAACTAACATGCATTACTTTTTTTTTAATCTTCTACTTGTACTTGAGGTGTCCATGGGGAGGTGGAGATGGCGCTCGAGTTATTTTGTCTGTCTGTTTTTAACACCTTTATTTCACTAGAGCAATTTATTATAATCCCCTTCTGTTAACCATAAATTTCAGGAACACGTTCCCTACTCTGTCCGTTGCCAGCCTCTTACGCAGTGTTGCCAATTCAAAAAATATTTTCACGCTAGTTTGACTGCCAAAAGGCACTAAAAAAGTGCTAAATTTTTTTATATAGGCCAAATTGGCTGAAAACCACCAAAAAGACAATAAAAATGGTCGAAAATGGCCAAAAACGGCCAAAATGTTTTAGGAGCAAACACACTAATGTAGCGCTTTTTGCACTGCCGAAATAAGAAATGCACTGAATCTAGCGTGAAATGCGCTAAATTGGCAACACTGCTCTTACGAGGCTGGACAACCAGTTGGACTTTGCTGGTTCATTTCCTAGATTGGCTGCCACCCAAGGCTGAAGAGCACAGTCTGCCCTGCTATTTACCCATAGCTGGGATAGAGATGGAATGAATACTAACTGTCACAGCCAGAGTTTGAACACGGTTCACTGATTCGACTTTCCTTGTCGTCAACCATTATGCCACCTGTACCTGTGTGGTCTAACTGTTAGCAGCACAGAAAATGGAATTGGCAATCTGAGTTCAAACTCCAGCTGAGACAGTTTGTATTCACTCTACACTAATTACCTTGGGAAAGGCATGAATACAGTTATCAGGGCTCTGGTGAAGCTTCGACGGGCCTAGCAAGCCGGAAGTGGATTATAATAAATTTCTCAAATAAGATAAAGGAGTCAAAGATGATAAAACATAAAAAGAGCAAAGAAAGCAACAGTTTTCTTTTCATGTTATTCTTTATTTTCAGGTGGATCCGAGACATTCCAGGATAAACAAGCATTCTTCAACCATGAAATCCGACAGCTGCATCTTAGAAGGGCACACGACAAATTACAGATTAAAGTCAACCGATACAAATTATTGCAAAGTGTAAGTTTGTCCTCTCTTTCACAATTATTTATTGCTTATTGCTTGTCATCTTCCCAATCTTTTAACCCATAAGAACTGTGATACCGGTGTCACATACAATTTAATTGATCTGCACAGTCTCTTATATAATATTATATTACATCCTTGATTTTAACTCATGAAGTGTACTAAGTGACATCTACTGAATATCTTGGTGCAGTCACGTGATTGTGTGTCAATTTGCCTACCCAGAATCCCACATAATGTTCCTTCAAGTAGAAATGGGTCTGGGTTCATATGGGTTTTAAGACAGAGTACCAGGTCACATTCCTCCCCTGGAGATCCCTGGTTTCCTCATTCCTCCCCCATTTTGCCAGTGATTCTTTTCACCATTATACTTTCCATTATACATTCTTTCCCTGGCTGAAATTCCTCCCCAATTCCTCCCCTGGCTAAAATTCCTCCCCTGGCTAAAATTCCTCCCCTGGCTAAAATTCCTCCCCTGGGAGCCAAGTTCCCCCCCCCCCGCGCGCGCGCTTTGGGAATCACTGTTTTAAGGTAAAATCTTCAGCCGCAGAAACTCCCCCTCCAAATTGTCCTATCAGTGTTTCATAAGATCTTGTTGCTGGCATGAAATGCTGGCAGACAGGGAGGAAAGAGTGAGGGTGATGCTGTGCAAGTCCCTCTTATTATTGCTCTATACACGTACAAGCCTTAATCCACCAAAAAATAAGGATTGATCAGAGCCTGGAAAACAAACGACTGTTCGCCACTGACTGGGAAAAGATCTAACAGATTTGTAGAATACTTAACAATACGTAACAAAGGTTAAGTCTTTCACATTGCTGTAAAGTGTCTCCTTACTGGGGTTAGCATATATCTTGACCTTTCAGCCTTTCCTCTACCACTTAACCCGTTATAGGGCACCCCTAAAACTATTTTAGATATCCAAACAACCTTTTTGTATGTTAAACTAGACCTAATTGCAAGATATTTTCAGTTGCAAGTTTTCTGAAATTTCTTTGTTTATGAGGGGAAAACCCCCTCTGATGAAGTGATCATATATGGTGTCTCCCCCCGAAAGCGACCAAAAATATAAAAAAATAAAAAATTAAAGTAGAAAGTTAAATAAAAAATAGAATAAAAGAATAACATTCAATATAATGAATAGACACAAAAAATTGATATTGACAAAAACAATAACACCTCGAGGTTGATTTTAAAATGTTATTGTGCGGGCTAAAAACAGGCTAATTTAATGTGGTGTGGTATACCTCAAAACAGTTTCTGTCTTTGTTCAAGCTCAAGTGTACTTCGCAAAGCTTGCAGACCACATTGGTGCGGATTATGTTGTCTTTGTGGCTACAATATTTGCATGTGGACGACGGGTCCTGAGGTGATCATATATAGTCACTTAACCCATAAAGGGTTAAACTAAATTTATTAGGTTGTTACATATGAAATAGTTATAGCACGATGAAGGATTATATAAACAACAAAAAACAGTAACTATTTACCCAAAATATGACCCATTTGAAGCAATAATAACCTTTTTCAAACAATGCTCTAATGATAATATGCCATCTCTATCAAAAAGAGCAACGTATAGTCAGGACGGCTGGAGACAGACTTGGATGACCTGCATTATCACATCATGCTCTTCGCGCTCCACAACACCTTGCAGTTTGAATTTAGAGTTGTCTGTCTCCTAGATCAGTTGCCAACCAAGGCTAAAAGGCCCAGTCTGCCCTTCTATTTACCCAAAGCTGGGAGAGAAGAGATGGATTCATATCTTTCCCAAGGGCATTAGTGCGAAGTTTGAACTTGGTTCTCCAATTCCATTTTCTGAGCTGCTAACTGTTAGGCCACCTGCACCTTCACACCTTACAAGTGCACCCCGCATGGCTGACTTGGATTTTTACCAATTCCCTTTCTGTTCTATCCACTTTGGTCTTTGGAATCATCTTTTTTACAATCCACTTTTCTCTGTGCCAACACATTGTCAAGTGGGAAGCATCAGGAAAAAATAGAATTTATATACGTTTTGAAGTTACAAAGTCCTTAGAACTAACTAAGCCGCTGCTGCTTCAGCCAACTTTGATATTCATTCTCTCTTAATATTACAGGTAAGTACTTACCAAATTTCGATTAATAGGTGAAACTAGTCAAAAAACAAACCAATAAACCTTTATCATAAAAACACTCTGAAAAAACAGTGCCAGACTTGCAGGATAATAACGGTGTGAGAATCATTGTATACTAGCATAGTACCCGTAAAAAAATGACAGGATTATTTATATATGGATCAGCACTCCTGTCTAGGATCAGAGTATCTGTGCGCTCTGTTTAAGATCAAAGTGTTGCTCCCCAGCCCTTTGGCTAGGATCAGTGTAGTATCAGTACACTCTGCCTACGATCAAAGTGTCACTCCCTAGTTCTTCTGCCTTGGATCAGAGTGTAGTATCTGCACACTCATTGAAAGGTGTTACGCACAAAAATATATATATGCATACACATTACACATTATATGGTATATCTGGATAAATTGCGTATATAACGCATTCTCACTATCAAATACAGATTCATTTAAAATGAGAAATAAGTGTTCCAAATAGAAACCATTGTTTGCTAACAATGTTATAAAACTATTTCAACTAAAGAGGAAATAATGTTTGATGCATAATGGCCCATATAGTTGTCAGTGTGCCTCCCAAAAATCCATTTCTCATCCCAAAGACAGTGCGACATTCAGAAGAGTGTTGGTGAAGCCTTTAACTATTATGTTAGCTGTCGGTTGAATCGAACCATTCTTTATTTTGCGGATCCCATACAACTGATGCTTATAAAATCTGTGATATCCCCGTGGTTATTTTCATGTTTTGTTTTCACTCTGTCGGAATGCACCAAGAAATGAAATTTTGCAACTAAATAAAATTTGACCACCAGGAGAGTTGAACCTTATTTGATCAACTGGGTCCCTATTTCTATTTTGCTATCTATTGGAAGCAATCAGCCTAGCTGGATCTCTTCACAATTGTTAATCAAGACTCATAAAGAATGTTCAATGATGTTTATAAGACAATTGTTTTTGACACTATGTGAATGTCTCCCGATTGAGATCCCTGTAAATTGGATTCCATTACTCTATTGAGAATGTAAATGATCCATTCGTTTTGATGTGCTCTCCTACTGTAGGCTGTTTATTAAATTTGCTCTACCATCAAATGATGTGTCCACTGTCCAGTCTATTGTTGGTGCCAAATATTTGCTCGTGGCCAAAAGCAAGTGGACTTGGCATAACACTGACCTCCACCTTGTCACTGGGGGCCAAGTAGAATGGCTCTGCAAATAAAGATATTATCCCAGGTGAAAGGATTTTGGCTCAGTAATCTAAGACTTGACCAAGACTTTTATTTCATACTAGCATAGTACCCGTCAAAAATGACAGGATTATTTACCTATGGATAAATTATGCAAATATATATATTAGTATAAATGTATTTATTGCAAACAAAAAAACGCATATGTCGAACCAAATTTATTTTTCTGTCTATTTTCTGCGACTTTTCATATTTTCTGTTTTTTAATCATTTTGAAACAATAAGGCAACAGAATTGGGTGAAAAATCAATTTCTTTTTTAATATGAGAAAATCATCAATTTTATTCATGAAAAATCAGAGATGCCTATCTATGTTTTCTGTACCACTACGAAGACATTAGTAGTAGTTGTATTGTTGTAGACGTGCACACACAGACACAAGATTTGCTTTACCCCCCTTCCTCTCTTTCTGTTTGCTTTAGCATGACAGAAATGAACAAAAAAGTGACATTGGCTTTTATATAAAAGGTTTACCCTTATCCCCATAGATTTCTTTTTCCATTTCACATGTAATTTCAGATTTTGCTCTTACAGAAGAGAAGGAAACTAAAGATTAAAAACCATGCTATTCTGCACCAAGTGCTAATTTAGAATACCAATCCATTTTGGGGATCAATCTAATATTTGTAAAATCTGCAAGATTTTCATATTTTACCAATAAACATCACGCCATAGTATAAAGATTTTCCTATGAAAAAGCACTAACTCTTAATTTCATATAAAAATTTGAGAATTGTGTCAAATCTTCCACTTGGTACCAACAAGAATCTGTGCCCCCAAAAGTATAACGCTACACCTCCCCATTACACTAAGCGGGATAGTCGGGCTCAATCCCTGATGTCTGAGGCGTCCCAGGGGGAAGTGCCGATGGAACTGTACAATTTTTGTCTCTACCTTAATGTATGTTTGTGGGTCCCCACTCGACCGTGTATCACATGTGGGGGTGAATAAATACTGTCTTATTAAACTTGTGAATATGAAGATCTTGGTTATCTCCCTTTAACCCGGTCAGATTTTAACTCAACACAAAGTTGAAGTGAAAAAGTCGTGTCTAAAAGAACTTCTCACAAACTCATCAAACTTCATAAATAGTTGTAAACGCTGACTTTCCTTTTTAGCAAGAAAACATGATAATAGATGGGGAAAGAGATTAACCGATTGGTGCCCATGGAACAGTAAACACAGTAGGAAAAGACCAGATACAAGATGGAGGGACGAGATAGAAGAGTTTGCCGGCAAGACCTGGTAGAGGTTAGCTCAAGATAGGAAGTCATGGAAGGAGATGGGAAAGGCCTTTCGTCCAGCAGTGGACTTATAATGGCTGATGATGATGATTAATTTCAGGGACTCAGAAGTGCTTTTTTGCTTTGGTTTCATAATATGCTGTATTTGAAGGCATATAAGCCCCCCTCCCCCACACCAAAAAAATGGCTCAAAATGTAAATGTAACCTTTGTTAGGCATTATATTCGTGCCTAAAATATGAAACGTGAGAATGGAGAAGCCAACAAAGTGTAGGATAAAAGAGTCCTGCCTACCATCTGACCTTCGTTAGCTCAATCGGTAGAGCAGCACCTGCGTATGAGGTGGCTTCCAAGGTGGACGCGGGTTCGATCAATTATTCACATTTACGATTTAGGCCGCTTGTTTAGCAGTCGCTCACACCGACGCCGAGCAAATATAGGCTCTCACTAATAAATGTGATTATAATTATCATATTCTGTCGATCGGATATAAAATTATCCATCATTTGATTTCCTATATTTATATGTATTCACTCATGTTTGTCAGTCTGTCCACACAATCTCTCCACAAGTTCTCAATGAATTTTAATGACATTTTGTGAAAGGATGGACTAAGGAAGAATTGATTAAATTTGGGGCCAGATCCAGGGGTTATTTTTCAATTTAGAGATATTTTTTTGTATATTAAGTCAATAGTATGAAATATGGAGAATTGAAACACAGTTACCTTCCCTTCACCGTAGCTGTATATGAACTGATTTTCACCCAGTTTTTAGTCAGTGTATGGCATTGGCAGGGGTATAAGCTCTCTGAGTGCTTTCTAATTTTATTTTATGCATATGCTTCTTTTTATTTTTGGTTGACCACAATGTAGCCAACAATGCCAAGAAAAATTAATGTTGAGTTTTGAAAGTCTATTGTGAAGTTTATTGTGCCGTATTCATCCATCTAACGTCAGTCAATCAAAAGTTTATATTTGACTCATACAACTCTAATGGCATGATTAAAAGTAAAAGTAAAGCGTCCGTCTCTTAAGAGACAACTCTCAATGGAGTATACACCCGGTGACGAAGACCCGGTTTCTGTTGCATCCGTCAGCTTAGTGACCCTTGCAAGTTTCAAGTCTGGACTGTATTCATACAAGTTCCTTCTTGGCAGGATGTAAGTCCACCGAAGGGATACTTCCACCCAATTCACACAGCTTAGGGTTTACTCAATTAGCTGCTGAGTGTACAAGGAAATTTGTCCTAAAGTGTTTTCCACACTCTTCGCTCATACCGGGAATCGAACCCGGGACCTTCTGCGTGTGAGGCAGATGTTACACCATCCAAGCGGACAATGGCATGATTAGTTGTTGTTTGTTTTAATTCTCAACACTTGAAAACCACAAATTGGGAACCATTGGTAAAATTGTAGTTTATGGTTTTATTGATCTAAACATGACAATTGCCATTATTTTTAATTGGACATTCACAATGTTTTATTCAATGAACTCTGCAGTTTGCATTCAGATAGACACACTAAGTGGCAAAGATTGAGTTCACCTAAAGATAGAAACAATCATACACATATCGTATTTGCCACCATATAGGATACACATTTGAATAATTAGAAAAATGATGCAAAAATTACCATGCCCTGGTATTATAACTAGGAGTCTGTCTACCAAAGCTCAAAATGGGCCACTACAGGGCTTGGATGAGTTCCAGTGAGCGGTAGCTTTCTACATAGCTATATAAACCATGTGTCTTATAGGCCAAAAAATACAGTATATATATATATATATATTTTTTTAAAGGATTTGACCAATTGGTGTCTGGAGTTTTACGGTCCATGTCTGATTTCTTTGATTCGGGATGATTTGTTTTCTCTCGCAGCATTTATGGAAGAGTCATATTAAAACAATTAACCCATTGTACCAAGTCAGTAATTTATAAAAAGAAAAATCTGTGGGGCTTACATCCTTTGGATTTGATCTAATCCAAATTGAAATAATTCAAGTTGCAATCCAAGGAAAAATGCCAGATGAGTTAGAAGGTATTCTATCTCTTATTTTGCCTAATTTTCACTTTAAAGTATTTTTCATGTACAGTGGGTTAAGTTTTGGCTGAGAACTTCTAATTTCCATTTCAATCTTTCTTCTTTGCAGTCTTACAAGGCAACAAAACATTTTGACATTTCCGACTGGTGTCGCAATTTTGAAATTCTTTTCACCGGCGAAGAAGGTAAGAAACTAGTTTCAAAACACATCATATGTATGTAAATATAAAGAGAAATGTTTATTGTTTCTAAGCTTACTTAAAAAGAATTATGACATAGAAGCAATAACAGAATATCTATATACAGCTCAATTCAAAATTATATCATATCCATTATAGAAGACAGCAACATTATAATTAACTATAATTTTTTAAAACAATTTATTATGTAGTGGTCATAAATTCAGTACTACTACCTAGGTACATTATCTGGTTTGTCAGACTAGAGCCTTTTTTAATTAATAAAATGCATGGTTAGTGAAAAAAGAGAAGAAATCTGAAAGATTTGCAAACTTTACAGTAAAATTTCCTCTGTGAATTATGGTATGGGGTTGCATATCACCAGAAAGCAACAGTGACCTACATATCATTGAAGGTCGGATGAAATCAATGACTTATTTAGAGGTTTTAGAGAGTAAACTGTTGCCGTTCAAACACTCGCTACTGAACTCAAGAAATTGTATATTTCAGCAAGATAATGCCTCCTGTCATGTTGCACATTCCGTTTCAAATTGGTTTTCCAGCAAGCGATTCTGCATTCTAAACTGGCCAGCAAACTCTCCTGATTAAAATATAATAGAAAACATTTGGGGGAAACTCAAGAATGCTTTAGGTGAAGAATTGAAAAATAAAAAGATGTCTCGTGATGTTTTAATAGCAGGAATTCAGTCTATTTGGGAAAATACAATAACACCTGAATACCTTGGCCACAGAAGCATTGATGATTAAGCCAAAAAGGGAGGAGGGTTCTCTAGTCATTCTGCCTCCGCCTCCTTACTGTTTACTTTAGTGGTTGAAGCATATATTGACTCTGTTAAAAAGCAACAATAAGATGAAGAAAAACTAGTAGCAAAATAATAGTAATAACAGAAACTTATTGGTTTAGAACTGTATATTCTTCTGGTAAGGTAAAGCTCTTAGAACTGTATATTCTTCTGGTAAGGTAAAGCTCTGAGAACTGTATATTCTTCTGGTAAGGTAAAGCTCTGAGAACTGTATATTCTTCTGGTAAGGTAAAGCTCTTAGAACTGTATATTCTTCTGGTACGGTAAAGCTCTTAGAACTGTATATTCTTCTGGTATGGTAAAGCTCTTAGAACTGTATATTCTTCTGGTATGGTAAAGCTCTTAGAACTGTATATTCTTCTGGTACGGTAAAGCTCTTAGAACTGTATATTCTTCTGGTACGGTAAAGCTCTTAGAACTGTATATTCTTCTGGTAAGGTAAAGCTCTTAGAACTTAAGAGACAACTTTCTAGTTCTTAGAAAGTGGTGGGGGGGTCAAACTTGAAATGCATGTGTGATCTTCATTTTTATACTTCACCACGTTGATATACACAACTTATATGAATGATTTTTAAAATATAAGTATAATACTTTACTAAATTGAATAAAATACTGAGACTGGTCAGTTTTATAATTAGAGGATGAACATCTTCAGACATTGGGGTGCGGGGGGAGCTTTCTCCTTCCCTATCAAATGGGAAGTGAGGTCATCTCCCCTTTTGTCCACGGCTTCTTGTGCCGAAACACTAGATTAAAAGCTGCCATGTTCAAAATTATTATATTTTTACAGCATAGTTTTTTTTTCTCAAAAATCTGAGATAATCAATCATATATCAGCTACACCCCTACATTAAAGCATATGAAAGTGAGGGGGACAACCTAGGGGCCAGCCAAAATGATGGGTTGGCCATGGCCCCCTCTGGCACCCCCATAGAATCACCACTGCCTCCACCCTAATCACACAGCTTAGAGTGTACTCAATTAGCTGCTGAGTGCACAGGGAAATTTGTCCTAATGAAGAGTTTTCCACACTTCGCTCATACCGGGAATCGAACCCAGGACCTTCTGCGTGTGAGGCAGACGTGCTAACCGTTACACTATCCGAGCAGACAATTCTTCTGGTAGGCTATGTTTTTTTATGAATATAGAATAAAGTTAATTTATTTTTGTTATTACCTGAAGCATTGTCAACCATTATTAAATATTTTTGTTGCTTTTTATCGCAATTTTTGTCAGCTGTAAAAACTCTAGTAGGTCAGTACCATGCATGGGCAGCTTCCCAGGGTAAAAGGCTGCAAGTGTGAGTCTCGCCATGAGCTTATTCTTTATCTCTGATTTGTGCTGTTTACTCGCTGTCGTAGACTGACAGTCTGAGTAAAATTGCGATAAAAAGCAACTAAAAAAATTTAAGATGGAAGAAAATACTAGTCAAAAATCAATGATCGAATAAAGTTTTTACATGAAGTTTAAATTTTGTGTCCAACAGAAAAATGTGTTTTTTTAATTTACTTGATTTTTTTTTTTTTTTACATTGATTATGGCAGACAACTATTAAACTGCTGGATTTTTTTCTATATTGCTCATATGAATGTCAGAATAAAGACGTAGATTTTGAGAGCAGAAATTATTTCTATTCAAGATTGTCTGGTACTTTAGTGTCAGAAATGTTACAATTCTCTCTCTCTCTCTCTCTCTCTCTCTCTCTCTCTCTCCAGCACCTTCTTTTCACCCTTTTCTCCTCCCCTTTTTTTGCATCTTTTTCCTACTCCTGCACCCCTCGTCTACTTATTAATATTCCCATCATTGAACAAAATTACAAATGCATAATTTGCGGTGTAGATGATTGCCCAAGCCATCTTTTAAGAGTCAGGCATTCACCAGAATCATTGTTATGGGAACAATCTACGCCCCCCCATCTTGCCCCTACACCCACCCCTGCCCAATTACTTTAACGTGGCTTTTTCACAATGAGTCTAGACTCTAAGTCTTGCAGTCTGAGTTGAATGTAAAAACTTATTGCCTTGATTCACTGATTCTTCTTGGGGAAGATCTTTCCAAGTTTGACTACAGAGGAATGAATACTAATGGGGCTGGGATTGAAAAGATATTTCATACCCTGCTTCTCACTCTCTCTCTCTCTCGTGCATGCTTGCATAAGATGTGTATTTTCCTATCTATGTATATATCACCAGCATTGTGTAAACCTAGGTATTCTAATAGAATGCCTAGGTATTAATGCCTAGCATCTTTTGGCAAAGTATGAACATTCTGACCTTATATACTTTATCTAGGGATTCTAACAGATTGCCTAGGTATTCTATAGAAAACCTAGGGATTGTAATAGAATGCCTAGGTATTAATGCCTGGCATTTTTTGGCAAAGTATGAAATAAGCTTATTTCATTCTGACCTTATATACTTTATCTAGGGATTCTAACAGAATGCCTAGGTATTCTATAGAAAACCTAAGGATTGTAATAGAATGCCTAGGTATTCTAATAGAATGCCTAGGTATTAATGCCTGGCATTTTTTGGCAAAGTATGAAATAAGCTTATTTCATTCTGACCTTATATACTTTATCTAGGGATTCTAACAGATTGCCTAGGTATTCTATAGAAAACCTAGGGATTGTAACAGAATGCCTATGGATTCTAACAGAATGCCTATGGATTCTAACAGAATGCCTATGGATTCTAACAGAATGCCTATGGTTCTAACAGAATGCCTAGGAATTGTAATAGAATGCCTAGCATTTTTTAGGCAAAGTATAATATAACAGACAGGAGGGGTTGGATAATTTATTAATGAAGTGAAATCTGAAACCTAAACAAATTAAAAAATATTATAGGCAACATAGATAAGAAAATGTTATTAGCAAACTGGTATCTGAAATGTAGACTGAATAAAAAATATTCTGATGGACAGTGTATGATTTTAGTCTTTTATTTATTGCAACAGTCTGAACTTGAATGACATTTTGAATTG
>VCCN01003262.1:3529251-3539639 GCA_006491835.1 Architeuthis dux
AAAGATATTTAAAATATAGATACTAAAGTACATTATTCACCATATTTGGTAAAAATTCATTTTTTTCTCCTTCAATATCCTTACCTGGTACACCTCTGCAGAAACGCGACTTGGGATATGGCTTGTTTTTACAATAACGGTAACTGAAAATCAAGAGAAATTCACAATAAGATCAACTTGACTTAATTTTAAAACCAATATAAAAAGCAATGCAACTCATTAGCTGGAATTTCAACGCATGCAATTCATGATGAAAACAACTCAAATTTTCCATTTTACAGGTTAAAGCATTTTCTATTGATGCAAGGAAAACAGTTCTACAAAACTGGCTGTCACGGTTTATATAAATTTTATTAGTTGATATGGCAATTCATCAAGCTTAGCTTGGTCCTGGCACAAGGCCACAGTGAGGGTTAAACTTTCAAGGCTTGCTAAACATAGGACCACACTACAGTAGGCGCCCAACTGATTGGTTATTAAATTTTAAACATAGATCAGCCTTATAATTCATGCATGAAAATACACTGAATAATCAAAACGTGTATTAAAGCTGCTGTAGAAAAATAATATTTGTTCTACCGGACTTTAGTTATCTTTCGCATGGATTTCGTAATATTCGTGGTGAGGTTCAAGTAGTAATGTGTTTCAAAAGTCATTTTATTTGAAATCTGTAAAAAAAAATAATGTCAAAACCTGAACATTTCTAGTCATTTCCAACTACTTTTCATATTCAACCGGATTTTTAATTTAAAAAGAATTTGATTGCATACGGCTAAATCAGGTCTAGAGAAATTTCTTTTGCAATTCATGAATCTTGAAGCTAAGAAATCAAATGTCTCAGCTTTTTGCAATGTTTCCCCACACGCAAAGGGGAAACTTTTCACTAAAAAGCCGAATTCATGTTCCCCAGTGTATATACCTCAGGACTAAAAAACAAATCAAGAAGCAAGTTGAATGGGGAAATAAATTAGATGGAAAAGATGCACTCGAGGATCTAATTCAAGTGAAGAAATTAATTCAATGTTTTTCAAGTTGCTTCGAAATAGATCGAACTAAATTTTTTTAAAATACGTTTTAAAGTTTTAAACAGGAATAAGACAGATTAGTTGAATTTTCACAATTTTTCAAATGGTGGGTATCGAGGATTTTCACTATGGATGATAACTTTTTTTTTTAAAAATCAAGGTGAACAACTTCTACCCTACTTTCGTATCAGAATTCGTTTCTCAGAGAAATAAGGGGAAGCTACTCCCACTTAGGTGAATTACCAAAGATTATTTAAATCTACACCTACCAATATATTAAGTCAAAGAGATCAGGTAATACGCGTTCTAAAAATAAAGGTAACAAATAAAAATGCAATCATTAACAATAAGTTGTTTACAGTGTCTAATCCAATAAATGAATGTCATTAATAAGTCAGCAAAAACTCGACGTAAACAGTCCCAACGCACAAAAGATAATTAGGTCAAGATTCTTTAGGAAAATGTATTTTGAATGAATATCACATCCATTTGATATTTTTATTGTTCGGTTCGTTTCCTCCTTACCGTTATGGATTATACGTTCTGAAGGTTGCTACACCCCCAAAAGCTGGTGCTCCTTTTAAACAGCATTTCAGTGCTTACTGAAATATTGCGCTTTCCAGTGGGTTAATTAAATTTGCCCATTCTAAACTTTTAAGGTCGGTCAGAGTTATAAGGTCTTTAAATGAGCAAAGCACAAATTTAAAGCTTAATTTCTCAACAATGAAGGTCATATTCAAACTCAAATACCAGTTTAATAAACCGAATTTTCAATGATACTTATGTCGAGGCAATAAAGCTGATATTACAACCAACAGAAATTGGAGCCCCTGGACGACCTACACGTGGTGGCAAAATGAAACACCACAACATACGGAAAAACGAAGATGGGACAACATTTATGAAAATCGAATCTGAACTTTTGCCCCTAAGATGTCACTTCCAATTTTTCATAGAACATTCATCAAAATTAGATTTGAAGAGCTGTCAATATAGAAACTGACAGACATGAACTTTTTTTTTTTATCCAACCGGTATAATACCTCAACATATTCACATTGACATCAACTTGGACTGTCAACCAAATGAAATGTAGCACTATACGAAAAAGCTAAATATCACGAAACACTAGTTAGAACTACAAAGAAACACGTGTCCAGTAATTTATTTTTGTTTCCGGAAGTTTGTGATTATCTCCCTTGGCTCCTAGCTGCCATTTTATTTTATCTTAAGAGAGAAACCAATTGAGAAGATTTCATTTCGAGTTAAAGCAAGATTATTTTGGCCACCTAATTGGCAAAAAGCTGCCATCAAAATTCTAAACTCCTTTAAAGATACAGGAGAAGAAAAAAAAAAGATTGCTAAAAAGCAAGAGGCTTTTGAGTATTATTTAACAAAGTTTAAAGTACAAATACTACAACCGTTTCAGCTTTATATAGAAAACGTTTGATGACCGACAAATTTAATAGCATTTTGTGAGGACAAAACTATGACTATTAAAATTGAAACAGGTTAATGTTTTATTACATTTGGGTAAAAGAGATTCGAAAGACATTAAACACTGCCCTCAACAATGGAGCAAGTAAAAGAATTTTATTTTTACAAATCAGCTTAAAATAAAGATACGCGTGCAGTGAATTTTTAAGTCAACCCGAAAGTATAGATGTCAAATTTGCGGTCTTAATTTCCAACAGCAAAGACAGAAAAGAAAAAATTCACGATTTTTCCTACCGGTTTAAAAAAATAAAAAATTTAAAAATACGATTGAGTGAAGCTAATAAATATTTACTGTATCAGAATTTGAACCCAACACTAAACCTATGAATTGTGAGTCTAAAACGAGTTTTCCTTCATGAAAGAGATGGACGCACATGTTTCGCCAATTTAGCTAAGCAAAAGATTCCAAGTCATTTTAACTCGAATGCTAACGTATCATCTTCTTTAGGTGAAATTAAACTTTTAAAGGAGACAGTTTATATAAATCTGTCGGAATGATTAATTAATTTACGCCGTTTGCAGATATATTCGATTGAATCGTGTCAAAGATTTAGAGCAAAGTGTTGAAGAAAACTTAAACACTCACCATCTCGCCGGACGTCGACCCATGGCTGAGCTAAAATAAGAAGCAATAAACACAAAATTACTACCAAAAAACCTACGAAAAGTTAGTAGAATGTTTTCAAAAACAAATTTCCAACGGCAGACATGAAAAAATTACATTATTAACGCGAGGATGAAAGAAGATTTCGCAGGAGCAGAAAATGATACGTACTCAATATGTCAGCTCCAAAGGGGAAAAGAATGATCAGCAAGGAAGTGACGTCAATATCATGTGACGCGGGTGTATTTGGGGAGGAGCAAAATGTCGGCTGCAGCGTGCAACGATTTTCTCCTCTTGTTTTAGTTTCGGCTGCTGCTTGGATTTTGCTGGTTTCTGTCTCTCTAAAATTCTGGCTTATTTAAGCCTTTTTCACCAGCAATGACAGGTATAGTGGCTTTGGTTCTTTTTTTACTTTGATGATCGAGGCGTAAAACGTAAACATTTCTTTTTTCTTCTTCATAGTTGTCACAGAATTTCGTTTCGTTTTAAATACCATTTATTTATTAACAACAATTTTATTTTCCTTTGGGGCGAAAAAATGTCTTGTTTTTTTATTTTCGTTTTATTTAATTGGCCTGAAAGAAAGAAAAAAAAACACGCCACCTCAGACAAAGTGGGCATAAAGTGGGGGTCGATTTGTTGATCATTTTATATATAATTCTGAGAAGAGTTTAATAGTTATTAAAATTCAATGAGTTTTTCGGACAACCGAACTCATTCATTTTATTATTTTTGTTGTTCAATCGACCGAAACAAAAATAAAAATAATTATTTCGATTATCCGAAAAACTCTTTGATCGTTTATCCGAAACGACAATCTGATTGTTTTTAATTTTTATTGTTTGTTATTATTGTTGATCATTATTGTATGAATGATGAAGAGGAAAACAGCAAATTTAGCTTAAACTATTAATAATTAATTTTGTTTTTAGATCTTAGATTCATAGTTGGCACTGAATTCTTTAAAAAGTTTGATAATTTGATTAATAAAAACCAAACTATAAACATTTAGTAGTTTATCTAGAGAACCACCCCCTACAAAAAAGAAATAATTCTAGTTACATTTTGTTCTTTTTTAGGGGGTGGTTCCCCCAGATGTTTTTAACAGTTTAAAAGAAAAACTTATTTTGTTTAAACTAGAGTTTGTTGTGTTGATCAAAACTGACCAGTGAATTTCTCAATCAATTCGGACTCCCAACTTCTGAACTTTGTGTGTGAGACTAATTCGATCTGTCAGATTTTTACAGATCTTGTTTGTTTATATAAATAAAACCAGAATTTCATCAACTTGACCAAATATATCATAAAACACATATTCTCTTCTTTTTTTTTTTTTTCCTTTTTCAAATTTTATAAATAAATTTGAATGATTTTAAATAAAAGAACATGAAAACCAGGTGATTAATCAATTTTTAGTTCGAGTTTGTCTTCTCTTCAACCTTTTTCTTTTCTTTTTTTTTACACACGTGTCTTTGTTATTCTTTTTTGAATCTCTGAACATTTGGTTCGTATTGAATTTAAATAAATAAATACTCAATTGTTATACATTATTCACTAATTCACGAGAAACACTACAGTTAAATGCTTTTTTGGCTACCCTCATCTCTTCTTATGAATTCTATGTGATCTCTGTTTTTTAATACCGTTTTTTGATCTTTGATTTAAAATAATTATAACCTTTTTGTATTATTTTTTTGCTAGTCTGTTCACTATTTCCCCTTTTCATATTGACTGATTTGATTAGTAATACACAGTACACACGTATTTTGCAACAGTGAAAGTGCAACATGTTGAATTTATTAATTAACATTTGTTTATGTTTAACAATATAATATTGTTATTAATGCACTTCAATTCAGTGTTTATGTACTCAATTGTTCTCTAGGAATCCTTGCATTTTTATGAGAAAATGCATTTCAAATAATAAACAAATCAAGTTTAAGTTATGTTTTAATTTGGTCCAGTGCTCAGTGTGTAGCTTTCTTCTTCTTGAGTTCGTAATTTTAATTTAAGAAGCTTTTTGCAAAAAATATGTTTCCAAACTAAAAGAACCAATGGATTATGCATTCAATATTTTTATTTAATTATTTAGATTTTTCACTTTCTTCATCTCTTTGCATTTTTTATTTTGACAATATCCACTCAAATTGAAGACTCTGTATATGTATCCCTTCTGCAAAAAGATAGGAATGGCAAAAATAAAACATGACGAAATATAGTAGTCTCTCTGGAAATTCAACTATAATTATTATCAGCAAAGACGGACTTCAAATAAATATAATGATGATGACGAGGGGCGGGACTGATGATTTGCAATTGCCAAGAAGAATTCATTATAGTCTTATTTTAATATTTGTAGATCTTATTCTTTTCTGCACTCAGTTGCTTGATTTAAACCAGAGTTTAAATAAAGCTTATGTCGGCTGTGATTTTTTTTATTGGTGAGTTTTGCATTTTGCACATATGTTTCCGTTTAGTGTCACTAAGTCGCATCAGTTTTTTAGTGACAATGACGCTGATGATGATTGCAATGTGCAAGTAAGTAAAGTTAGTTACACAACATAGACGTGATGTAATTGTAAAGCTACCTATTTTCCTCCCTGGAAATTACAGACCTGGATACATGGACAAGTGGATCCAAGAATTTAAAAAAATATCTCTACAATCAAGAATATCCCATCCCACTCCCAGGGTTGGGTTGAGAAATCTAATAAAAATGAAATGAAAATGTTTAAATGTTATACTTTCTCCCTTTATTTTTGTTTTGGGAGTTGAGGTGATGCTTTTACAGTATTCTGATCTAGGAGCATTACCCTTAGTTTTTCATTTGTTCAATTAGAAAATATTTGTGGGAAAAAGTGGTTACAAAAGAGCAAGGCAGTGTTTGTCAATGAAGAACATTAGAAGAGGGGAATAAAATCATAAGAAGATTTAGATATGGATACATGAAATTAAAGTTTTGATGATGGACAGTCTGTCCATGTTCAGGACAGACGAGGCTAGAAATGTTATTACTACTTGTTTCAATAAAGTGTGTTGTTTTCTTTTTTTTAGTTGACATCCATTTTTACACACACAAACACACTGTTGACATTCACGTGGTTTGTGCGTCAGTCACTTGAGTTAATAAATGGGCGAGCTTTATTATTTAATTAATACTTTGTTGAGAAATGTAGGATTTTTTTAAAAAAGTATCTGCCTCCTTCACTTTAAGTTAATCATTGCCAAAATGTTGACCGGTAAACTTTAGTGTAGTGTTCTTTTTCTTCAACCCAACTACTACGATGACATTTACCAGACCAGTTACCACTGACTGACCACCAGAGCAATGAATGAAAAATCAACAAATGCTTTGCTATCATCATCATCATGTGGTTGTTTTTAGCTTTAGTGCATAAAGGCCCAATGGGGTAGGAAAATTGTGTTGTCCAGGTGAAGAGGACCTGTTTGCCTTGAAAATCAGCATTCGAGACTCTAGGCTCGAATTATTGTTTCCAATTTATTTACTTTTCTCTTCTGCACAGGTTAGAAATATTTCAACTGTTAACAACAAAGCAGATAATTGTCATAAGAAGATATTTTCTTCCACGGTAAATATTAAAGAAATATCGGGCAAAGAAAACCCGCAAGACTAAAAAGTTCGTAAAGTTTTATTGTTGAACCAAAACCTTTTTGTACTTTTATTAACAATGTCAAATAACAGTAACACCGATATGACTAGTGGTGTTTAGTGCCTTCATCACCTGCTGGGCTGCTTTGTGTCAATTTTTACAAGATGAATAATGAATATTTGGGGATTTTAAACTTTAATCTCTTTTTCTTTTTGGATTAATAAAGGCTATATTTTATTGCATTTAGTTTTATTTGTTATGGTCACTGACCTTAGCCCCCCAAAGGTGTGTGTTTTGTTTTTTTTATGGACGAAGTTCCCACCAATAATTTTAGTTATGAAAAAACAGAATTGAGGATGGGTTTTTTCAGCTGGAAAAAAAAAAATCTTTAAAATTAAGGCAAACATCAATAAATAACAGTTTGCTCCAGAATTTAAAAATATTTAGAAAACAAACCACTAAACAACAAACATGAATTAACTTGTTATTATTGTAAATTGCATTAGATTTATATATTTTGATTCTATTTCATTTTAAATCCCATATATAGTTAGTAATTATCGTCTTTAAAGGGTAACCGGACATTTCGGCAGCGGACGAGTTCGGTCGCCAATATTTCAAACCTGGACATTTCGGCCGCGTTTCGTTTTTAAAGGCGAAAATGACCATCTAGACGGGATTTAAAACGAAATAGAATCAATATATATAAATCTAATGCAATTTACAATAATAATAATAAGTTAATTTATGTTCGTTGTTTACTGTTTTATATATCTCTTATCCGCGGCTGATTTGTCCTAGATTCCCTTTAAAGACAAAATGAGGCCGAAACGTCCGGGGTAGAAAATTTGCGGTCGAAATGTCCTAGATTCACATTTTTCATAAGAATTAATGTAAGTCTTTGAATTTCTTAGATGAAGTAGTAAAAGAAAAGAGTATTATTGTTAATTCAGCTTTTTTTCTGTTGATATCGCTTTCTTCTTGTGTTTAACTCAAGAATGCAGCAATTAATGAATTTATTTTAATGTTTATTTTATTTTGTATCGTACGTAAGCAAAGTTTTTTTTAATCTGTTGAGCATGTTTTTCCCCCGAAATGGTTTTCCTTGGTTGAACGCATTTTCTGACTTCATAAATGCCAGACATTTTTTTTCTCTAGCAATATTTTGCTAATGTCTGAGACGTACTTTATTTTTTAAAAAAATATTTTTTTCTTCTATTGAAAGAAACTGTCGTTCTTCTTGAAATAAATAAATGTAATTTAATACGTTTATTTGGAAATAGTCGAATAAGACATACAAAAACAAGTCTTAAGTTATGTTGACGTCATAGTAAATAATACTTTTAGCATGCTTTCTCCCGCCTTTGACACAATTTCGGTTGATAAATGCGTTTATTTTAACAAAATAAGAAACTTCAACAAATAAACATAGGATTTATAATCATTAATCAGCAATGGGTTTGTGGCATTTTCAAGTAGTAGTACCTATGATTGCTATAGGTATTTTACAAGTACAAAAAGGTAACGGTTGAACATTGTCACATTGTTTTTTTCGCCCAATAAGTCGGTTTTTTTCTTTCTTTCTAATTCTTCTAAAACCTTAACAAGACTGAAGACTCACTAATCAATCACAGGTGTTTTATACTTCGTGCTCGCAAAACTATTTTAGATTATTACAATTGTCGAATGTTTAAACCTATTTAGCAGATTTCAAGCAAGGATTCAAGGCACTTCTCAAAGAAAGATCTAAATCGTACTCAAATCAGTTGATTGGAAGAAAAGAATTAACGTTTTTAATAAATAATGAGCTATGAATTCTTCCTTCCCTTAACAATTGTAGCAGCCGAAATTGTGGCATGAAAGTTTTTGAATCGTTAAAATTATAAAGATTTTTCCATGACCATGAATTCCAGTTTCTTCCTTTAGTTTATGAATATTTCTCGTGATTAATGTGATTGCTAAAACTTTTGTTATGATCGATCAGCTTAAAGAGAGACCAAATGTCATTGTTTGTTTCTCTTTTATTTTTTTAAATGCGTGGTAAATGAAAAAGATCCATGATTCATTTTTGTTCTTTAGGAGAAGAAGTTGGGTAATAATACTTTTTAGAAAACGCAATTTGAAGAAGAAAAAAAACCTAAAAGTTCTTGAGAATTTAAGGAATACACTCGCGTTTACTTATTTATTATTTGGCTAAACACCAAAATATACTTTGATGCCATTCTGACCTGATATACTTTTTCTTTAACGGAAAAAGCTTCCCATCTCATTGTTTTCATCAACTTTTACTTTCAGTTTTGTACGATGACGTCACCAAAACAAATTACCATCTACGGCATTATTCAATCTATTATAATCATTTCAACTTAACACCCGTCTTATAATACAAAACCACTACAAGCATACGACTCGAGTATAATTTATTTAAAAATCTTCAGTGCTAAATTTGAAATGCCTCATCATCGTCGTCACGAGCACACGATATTTGGTTTTCTGTGTGCACGTGCTTCTCCTTTTATGGGTGCATTACGACATTTCCATTTTTTCCCCCTCTCTAATTCTTGTGTGGTTGGGTTGTCGATGTATCGACCAGTGAAGTTGGTGGATGGCATTGAAAGACGACTGGATTGTAGATAGCAGAAGCAACAGTAGTGTTAGCAACAGAATGACTGGGATGAGTCATCCTTAGTAGTTACAATGTTGTAGTGCAAGCGTAACACATGGTGACGATGGTCTCCCCCCCCTCTCTCTCTCTCTCTCTCTCTCTTTCTCTTTCTCTCCTTATTACTCATCATTATTACAATTAATAGCCCCCTCTGAATTATCCGAATGATAGCATTAGGCGACCGCATCATTTCTTTTTGCAAAGAGTAGTGTGATTTCTGGGCAAAACATGTAGAAAAGTAACAAGAATAACTGCAGATATGAGTCATTATTGGTCAGTTTAGTTATGCACCTGACCTTGCTTGACCCTCCTGCAAATCAACACCCATCCACCTTTCAAACTTAAAGGAAATAATGTTATGCTTTCGGTTACCCCAGGCAGCTGGTGGACCCCCAATTAACTACTTTATTATTTGTTTATTTAATTTCTCTAGAAGATTCTAACAAAAGTTGTTAGCTAAAAATTAGTGGCAATGTTCCCCCCTTACAGAGCAAGCATCTGTTAAGAAACACACAGAGACTATCTCTTTGCCATTTGGGATTCAATAAGAGATGACTAGTGAAAATGAAGGTAACATTTGTTTCTCCATCTGTAACACACATTATGTGAGAATTTATTATAAACTTGCATAGTACCTGTCAAAAAATGACAGAATTATTTATGCGTGGATTGGCACATCTGCCTGGGATCAGAATATCTGTGCACTTTGCCTAGGATTGAAGTGTTGCTCCCCAGCCCAGGATCAGAATGTAGTAACTGTGTGCTCATGAAAAAGAGTTACACAAAAATATATATATTTATATGTAGAGTTAGTGGGTATAAGAGTTGGCTGTGCGTGCTTACACCTAACCTTTTTGATGACTTTTATTGTGTCGATAACAAATCAGACACAAAAAAACTGATGCCGACAATTTTAGATCCTAGGCCCTAAAATCGGCAATTTTTTCCCTAAGATGTCGCAAAGATGGGCTATAAAATGAGAAAAA